>JAOSBO010033823.1:0-11331 GCA_027563915.1 Erythroxylum rotundifolium | reverse complement strand
CAGGTCAAAGGACTAAAGTCAAACCATATTGAGAATCACTAATGACATGAAACCATGTAGTGTTCTCTCTGTGGGTCTAGCCAATATATGTTCTCTAACATATATCTATGTATCTTATTTGATAACTCATATCTATGATCAGTAAAGTGTGATCACCAACCAAAAACACATACTAGCCTTAATTCATTATTATTCCATCAATAATGAACAACTAAAGACATTTTAAAATGGCATAATAATGCCTATGGTTTTACTATCAAGTCACATACTTGATGACATAAGCTTAATACTTTTCATGGAATGTAAATCACATTACGTAAATAACATACATGCATACATAAAAGAATACCTCATAATATATTATTAATAAGTCAGAATGTCAGTACAACAGTCATATATGTCCATTGGCCTAGGGCTCACTACTAACAAGAAGGTGCATCAACAGTTGTTTTTCCCACCAAAGGTGCCTCGTGATAATGTTGAAGGACTATTTTGCCCACCAAAGTTGGACCAACGTGCTGTTTTGCCCACCGAAGGTGACCAACAGGTTGTTTTTCCCACCAAACAGTCCTAGCGATCATCCCAATGAGCTATTTTGCCCACCGATGGTGGACTAGCGTGTTATTTTTCCCACCGAAGCTGCCTCGCTACCCTACCGATGGGCCGTTTTTCCTACCGAAGGTTCACCAACGTGTTGTTTTAGCCAACAAAGGTGCCTAATGACCGTGCCAATGGGCTATTTTTCCACTAAAGGTGAACCAACAGGCTATTTTTCCCACTAAAGGTTCCTAGTGAATGTGCCGATGGGCTATTTTGCCCACCGAAAGTGTACCAACATGGTGTTTTTCCCACCAAAGGTGGCTAGCGACTGTGCCGACGGGCTATTTTGCCCACCTAAGGTGCACCAACGTGGAGTTTTTCCCACCAAATGTGCCTAGCGACCATGCTAAAGGATTGTTTTGCCAACTGTAGGTGCACCAACGTGCTGTTTTGCCCAACAAAGGTGCTCAACGGGTTGTTTTTCCCACCGAAGGTACGCAGCGACCATGCCAACTGGCTATTTTGCCTATCGAAAGTGCATGAGCATGTTATTTTTCCCACCGAAGGTTCCTAATGACCCTGCCAACGAGTTGTTTTGGCTACCGAAGCTGTACCAATGTTTTATTTTTCCCAGCAAAGGTGCCTATCAACCGTGTGGACGGGCCATTTTACCCAGCAAAGGTGCACCAAGGTGCCCAATGTGTTGATTGAAGCCGCACTAAAGGTCCACCGACGTGCTAGTTTGCCCACTGAAGGTCCACCGACGTGCTGTTTTGCCCACTGAAGGTGTACCTACGTTCTGTTTTGCCCACCAAAGGAGCCCAACAAGCTACTTTTCCCATCGAAGGGCTGTTTTGCCCATCGAAGGTGCACCAACGTGTTGTTTTTCCCACCGAAGGTGCCTAGAGAACTTGTTGACGAGCAATTTTGCCCACCAAAGGTGCACAAGCGTGTTGTTTTTCCCACCAAAGGTGCCTAGTCACCATGCCAAAGAGCTGTTTTGGCCATCAAAGCTGCACTAACGTGTTGCCTTTCCCATTGAAGGTGCTTAGCAATCCTGCTGACGGGCTATTCTGTCCACCAAAGGTTCCCAATATGCTGACCAAAGGTGCACCAAAGGTCCACCAACGTGCTGTTTTGCTCACTGAAGGTTCACCTACGTTCTATTTTGTCCACCGAAGGTGTCCAGCAATCTTCTTTTCCCACTGAAGGGCTTTTTTACCCACTCAAGATACACCAACATGATGTTTTTCCCACCGAAGGTGCCTAGCGAACCTGCCAATGAGCTATTTTGCCCACCGAAGGTGCACCATCGTGTTGTTTTTCCCATTGAAAGTGCCTAGCAACTGTGCTGACGAGTTGTTTTGCCCACCATAGGTGAATCAACAAGCTGTTTTTCCCATAGAATGTGCCTAGTGAAAATGCAGAAGGGCTATTTATCTCATGGACGGTGCACTAACTTGTTGCTTTGCCTACCAAAGGTGCCCTACAGGCTGTTTTTCCCATCGAAGGTGCCTAACGACCTAGCCTTTGGGCTATTTTGCACACAAAAGATGCACCAATGACCTATTTTTCCCATCAAAGATGCCTATCGACCGTTATTTTGCCCACCAAAGTTGCACCAACCTGCTATTTTGTCCACTAAAGATGCGCCAATGTGCCCACCAAAGGTGCACCAGCGTGCTATTTTGCCGACTAATGATGCACTAACGTGCTGTTTTGCCCACCAAACGTGGCCATCAGGTTGTTTTTCCCACCTAAGTTACCTAGTGACTGGGCCGAAGGGCTCTTTTGCCCACCGAAGGTGCACTGACATGTTGTTTTCTTCAGCGAAGGTGCCTAACCATGCCGACGTCCTATTTTGCACACCAAAGGTGCTCAACAGGCTCCTTTTCCTACCAAAGGTGTCTACAAACCATGCCAATCGGCTGTTTTGCCCACCAAAAGTGCACTAACTGGTTATTTTGCCAACCGAACATGTGTAGAAACCGCGAGGAAGGGCTATTCTGCCTATCGAAGGTCCACCAATTTGTTGTTTTTCCCAGTGAAGGTGCCAACGGGCTTCTTTCCCACAGAAGGTGCCTAGTGACTGTGCCAACAGGCTATTTTTGCCCATCGAAGTTGTGTCGACGGGTGACTTTTCTTGTTGAAGGTGCCTAGCAGCTACGCCAAAATGCTATTTTGCCCACTGAAGGTGCACCAATGGGCTGTTTTTCCATCGAAGGTACCTAGTCATCATGCCGATGGGCTGTTTTACCCATCGAAGGTGCACCAATGGGGTGTTTTCCAACCGAAGGTGCATAGCGATCATGCCAATGGGCTATTTTTCCCATCGAAGGTCCACCAACGTGATATTTTGCCCACCAAAGATCCCCAACATGTTGTTTTTCCCTCTGATGGTACCTAGCGACCGTACAGATGGGTTATTTTGCCAACCAAAGGTGCACCAACGGGGTGTTTTTGCCACTGAAGGTGCCTAGCAATCGTGTCAAGGGGCTGTTTTGCCCATTGTAGGTGCACCAACGTGCTGCTTTTCCCACTAAAGGTGCCCAACGAGCCTGCCGAAGGGTTGTTTCGCTAACTGAAGTTGCACCAGTGCTCTGTCTTTCCCACCGAAGGACCTTAGAGAGCATGCAGGCGGGCTGTTTTGCCCATCGAAGGTGCACCAACGTGGTGTTTTTTCCTTCAAAGGTGCCAAGCCATAGTGCCAACATGCTATTTTTCCCACTGAAAGTGCATCAACGTGCTATTTTTCCCACTGAAGGTTCCCAGCGATCGTGCCGACAAGCTGTTTTGCCCACCAAAGTTGCACAAACATATTGTTTTTTCTACCGAAGGGTCCAAAAGACCCTACCAACAGGCTGTTTTGCTCAACGAAGGTGCACCAACATGCTGCCTTTCCTAACAAAGGTGCATAGTGACCGTGCCAAGAGGCTGTTTTTCCACTGACGGTGCACCAATGGGTAGTTTTTCCCATCGAACGTGCCTAGCAACCGTGCTGACAGGCTGTTTTACCCAACAAAGGTGCACCAACGTGCTATTTTTTCTACCGAATGTGCCCAATAGGCTGTTTCTACCACCGAAGGCACCTAGCGACCATGGCAACGGGTTGTTTTGCCCACCAAAAGTGCACAAACGTGCTATTTTTCCACCGAAGGTGCACCAACGGACTGTTATTTCTAACGACGATGCCTAGCGATTATGTTGACTGTTGTTTTGCCCACCGAAGGTGGACCAACATGCTGTTTTACTCATCAAAGGTGGCCAATGGGTTCTTTTTCCCACCATAGGTGGACCAACGTGCTGTTTTGCCCACCAAAGGTGCCCAACGGGCTGTTTTCCCCTTGAACGTTCCTACCCATCGCACCGACAGGCTGTTTTACCCACCGAAGGTACCTAGCGACCTTGCCAATAGGCTATTTTTCCCACCAAAAGTTCACCAACATGCTGCTTTTCCCACCGATGGTGTCTAGCTACCCTGCCGAAGAGTTGCTTTGGTCACCAAAGTTGCACCAACATGTTGTTTAGCCCACTGAAGGTGCCAATGTGTTCACCGAAGGTGCACCAAAGGTGCCTAGCAATCATACCAAATCGCTGTTTTGCCCATCGAAAGTTCACCATCGTGGTGTTTTTCCCACTAAAGGTGAACCAACGTGCTGTTTTTCCCACCGAAGGTGCCTAGCGATCATGCCGATGGGCTGTTTTTCCCACCATAAGTGAATCAACGGGCTGTTTTTCCAACAAAAGGTGCCTAGCGTAAATGTAAAAGGGCTGTTTTCCTCACGGAAGTTGCAACAACGTGTTGTTTTGCCCACCAAAGGTGCCCTATAGGTTGTTTTTCCCATTGAAGGTTCCTAGCAACCTAGCCTATAGGTTATTTTGCACACAGAAGGTGCACCAACGGGTTGTTTTTTCCATAAAAGGTGCCTAGCAACCATGCCGAAGGGTTATTTTGCCCACCCAAGTATCACTAATGTATTGTTTTGCCCATCGACGGTGGGCAATAGGCTGTTTTTCCCACTGAAGAGTCCTAACGACCATTCAAATGGGTTGTTTTGCCCACCGACAGTGGACCAACAGTTGTTTTTCCCACCGAAGGTGCCTAAGGACCCCGTCGGCGGCCTGTTTTGCCATCGAAGGTTCCTAGCGACAACATCGACAGCTGTTTTCCCACCAAAGGTGAGCCAACGGGTTCTTTTTCCAACTGAAGGTGCCTAGTGATCGTGCCGATGGGCTGCTTTGCCCGCCTAAGGTGTGACCATCGTGTTGTTTTTCCCACTGAAGGTGCCCATCCAAGGTTCACCAACGTGTTGTTTTTGCCATCGAAGGTGGCTAGCGACCTAGCCTATGGGTTATTTTGGCATACAGAAGGTGCACCAATGGCTGTTTTTTCTACTAAAGGTGCCTTGTGACAATGTCGAAGGGTTATTTTGCCCACCAAAGTTGCACCAACGTACTATTTTGCACACCGAATGTGGCCAATGGGCTATTTTACCATTGAAGACTACTAGCAACTATGACAACGGGTTGTTTTACCCACTGACGGTGGAACAACGTGTTGTTTTCCCACAGAAGGTGCCTAGCCATCTTGTCGACAGGCTATTTCCTACCGAAGCTGAGCCAACGGGTTGTTTTTTTGCACCGAAGGTGCCTAATGACCATGTCGAATGGCTATTTTGCCAACCGTAGCTGCACCAATGTGCTGTTTTGCTAACCGAAGGTGCCCAATGGGTTGTTTTTCCCCCCAAACGTACCTATCGATCATGCTGATCGGCTGTTTTCCCACCAAAGGTGCCCCAACGGGGTGTTTTTCCCACTAAATGTGCCTAGTGATTGTGCCGACGGGCTATTTTTCCTATCAAAGGTGCACCAATGTGGTGTTTTCCTACCTAATGTGCCTGGCGACCATGCAAAAGGGTTATTTTGCCCACCATAGTTGTACCAATGTGGCCAAAGGTGCCCAATGGGGTGCTTTTCCCATCGAATGTACCTATCGAACGTGCTGGTAGGTTGTTTTGCCCACTGAAGGTGCATCAACGGGGTGTTTTCCTGACCAAATGTGCCTAGCAACCGTGCCGATGGGTTGTTTTGCCCACCGAAGTTGCACCAATGTACTATTTTTCCCACCGAAGGTGCCTAGTGACTATTTTTCCCACCAAAGCTGTACTAACATACTGTTTTGCCAGCCGAAGGTGCCCATCGGGTTGCTTTCCACTGAAGGTGAACCAACAAGCTATTTTTCCCACTGAAGGTGCCTGGTGATCGTGCCGATGGGCTGTTTTTCCCACCTAAGGTGCGCCAATGCGGAGTTTTTCCCACAGAAGGTGCCTAGCGACCATGCCAAAGGGCTGTCTTGCCCACGCTAGGTGCACCAATGTTGTTTTACGCGCCGATTTTTCCATCGAAGGTACTAGCGACAAAAAGTGCACTAATGTGTTGTTTTTCCCATCGAAGGTGCCTAGCAACCCTGCTGATGAGCTATTTTACCCACCAAAGTTGCACAAAATTATTGTTTTTCTCACCAAAGTAGCCTAGTGATTGTGCTGACAAGCTCCTTTACCCACTAAAGGTGCCTAACGTGTTAAACGAAGGTGCACCGAAGGTGCCTAGAGATCATGCCAAAGGGTTCTTTTGCCTGCCAAAACTGTACCAACATGGTGTTTTCCCACCGGAGGTGCCTAGCGAACCTGCCTACGAGCTATTTTGCCCACCAAAGGCACACCAACGTGTTGTTTTTCCCACCGAAGGTGACTAGCAACCGTGACGACAGGCTGTTTTGCCCACCCTAGATGAATCAACGAGTTGTTTTGCCTACCAAAGGTGCCCTACGGGCTATTTTTCCCACTGAAGGTGCCTAGCGACCTAGCCTATAGGTTATTTTGCCCACAAAAGGTGCACCAACGGGCTATTTTTCCCACGAAACGTGCCTAGCGACCATGTCAAAGGGCTATTTTGCCCACCAAAGTTGCACCAATGTGCTGTTTTACCCACTGAAGGTGGCCAACGGGTTGTTGTTCCCACTGAAGAGTCCTAACGACCATGCCAACGGGCTATTTTTCCCACCGAAGAGTCCTAGCAACCATGCCAATGGGCTATTTTTCCCACCGAAGAGTCCTAGCGACCATGCCAACGTGTTGTTTTTCACATCGAAGGAACCCAATGGGTTGTTTTTCCTACCGAAGGTGCCTAGCGACCATTCCAATAAGCTGTTTTTCCCACCAAAGGTGCACCAATGTGTTGCTTTGCCAACCAATGGTGCCCAACAGGATGTTTTTCCCACCGAATGTGCCTTGCGACCGTGCTGACGAGCTATTTTACCCAGTGAAGATGTATCAAGGTGTTGTTTTTCCCACTGAAGGTGCGCAACGGGTTGTTTTTCCCACTGAAGGTGCCAAGCAATCATATCGAGGGTTGTTTTTCCCACAGAAGGTGCACCAACATGTTGTTCTTCCTGCTGAAGATGAATAGCGATCATGCCAATGGGTTGTTTTTCCCACTGAAGGTGCACTAACGTGCCATTTTGCCCACCGAAGGTGCCCAACGGGTAGTTTTTCCCACTAAAGGTGCCTAACGACTGTGCCAATAGGTTGTTTTTCCTATAGAAGATGTACCAACATGCTGTTTTGGCCACCGAAGGTGCCCAATGGGCTATTTTTCCCGCTGAAGGTGCTTAACAACCGTGCCAATGGACTATTATTCCCATCAAAGGTGCACCAATGTGCTATTTTGCCCACCAAAGGTGCCCAATAGGTTGTTTTTCCCACCCAAGGTACCTAGCGACCATTCCAATGGGATTTTTTTCCCACCAATGGTGCACCAATGTGTTGTTTTTCCAGCCGAAGGTGCCTAGCGACCATGTTAATGGGCTATTTTGCTCCTTGAAGATACAGTAATGTGTTGTTTTTCCCATCGATGGTGCCCATTGGACTGTTTTACCCACCAAAGGTGCCTAGAGACCATGTCGTCGGGTTATTTTGCCAATCGATGGTGCACCATTGTGTTATTTTTCCAATCGAAGGAGCCCAACAGACTTTTTTTCCCCCCGAAGCTCCCTAGTGACCGCACCAACGGGTTTTTTGCCCACCAAATGTGCACCAACATGCTATTTTTCCCACTGAAGGTGCCTAACGACTGTGTCAAAGGGCTATTTTTCCCACCAAAGGTGTACCAACGTGCTGTTTCGCCAACTAAAGGTTCCCAACAGGTTGTTTTTCCCACCAAAGATTCCTAGCAATCATGCCAATAGGTTGTTTTTCCCATCGAAGGTGCACCATTGTGATGTTTTTCCCACTGAAGGTCCCTAACGATCTTTCCAACAGGTTGTTTTGCTCACCAAAGATGCCCAAGAGGCTGTTTTGCCCACCGAAGGTGCACCATGCTACAGTTTCTCTCACTGAATGTGCCTAGCGACTCTGACGATGGACTACTTTTCCCACCAAGGGTGCACAAACGTGTTGTTTTCCCTATCGAAGGTGCAAGGCAACCGTGCTGTAGAGCTGTTTTGCCCACCAAAGGTGCACAACAGGCTATTTATCCCATCGAAGGTGCACCAACGTGCTGTTTTGCCCACCGAAGATGCATCAATGTGCTATTTTTCCCAACAAGGTGCCTAATGATCGTACTGGAAGGCTGTTTTGCCCACTTTAGGTGCACCAATGTGCTATTTTACAAGCCGAAGGTACCCACCGAACATGTCTAACGACCGTGTCGATGGCCTATTTTACCTACTGAAGGTGAACCAATGTGTTGTTTTGCCCATCGAAGGTGCCCAACAAACTATTTTTCCTATCGAAGATGCCTAACGACTTTGCCAATGGGCTGTTTTTCCCACTGGAGGTGCAACAATGTGTTGTTTTTCCCATCAAAGGTGCCTAGCAACTGCGCCGATGGACTACTTTACCCTCTGAAGGTGTACCAACGTGCTATTTTCCCCACTGAAGGTGCCCAACGGACTATTTTTTCGACCGAAGATGCCTAGCCACTGTCCCAATGGGTTGTCTTTTTGACCGAAGGTGCCTAGCGACCATGCCAACGGGCTATTTTTTTGACTGAAGGTGTAATAATGTGTTGTTTCTCCCACCGAAGGTGCCTAGCAACCATGCCAATGGGCTATTTTCCCACCAAAGGTGTGCCAATGTGCTGTTTTTCCCATTGAAGGTGCCTTGCTACGGTGCCGATGGGCTATTTTTCCCACTGAAGTTGCACCAATGTTGTGTTTTCCCCATTGAAGGTGCCCAACGGGCAATTTTTCTCACCGAAGGTGCCTAGCAACAATGCCGACAAGCTACTTTTCCCACCAAAGGTGTATCAACATGCTGCTTTTCCCATTGAAGGTGCACAGCAACCGAGCCCACGACTATTTTGCTAACTGAAGGAGTACATCGGACTGTTTTCCCACCGAGGGTGCACCAACATGGTGTTTTGCCCACCGAGGGTGCCCAATAGGCTGTTTTTCCCACCAAAAGTGCCTAGCGACCATGTCAATGGACTATTTTTCTTACTGTATGTGCACCATTGTGTTGTTTTTTTGACCAAAGGTTCATCAAAGTGTTGACGAGCTGTTTTGCCCACCGAAGGTGCATCAACGTGATGTTTATCCCACCGATTGTGCACCAATGGGATTTTTCTCCCATCGAAGGTACATCAACGTGCCGTTTTTCCCACCAAAGGTGTCCAATGGGCTGTTTTTCGCATCAAAGGTGCATCAATGTGCTATTTTGCCTACTGAGGTACCTAACGGGGTGGTTTTCATAACGAAGGTGCTTAGCTACTTTGCCAATGGGCTGCTTTTCCCAACAAAGGTGCACCAATGTGTTATTTTTCCGCCTGAAGTGCCTAAGGGGTTTTTTTCCCATCGAAGGTGCTCACCGAAGGTTCCTAACTAGTTGTTTTTCCCACCGAAGGTGCCTTGCAACTAAGCCAATGGGCTATATTTCTCACCAAAGTGGCACCAATGTGTTGTTTTTCCCGTTAAAGGTGCACAGCGACCGTGCTAACGGCACATCGAAGGTGCTTAGTGACAGTTCCAATGGGTTTTTTTCCTCACTGAATGTGTCTAACGACTATTCCAACGAGATTTTTTCCCACCAAAGACGCACCAATATGCTATTCTTCCCACCAAAGGTGCCTAGTGACTATACTGACGGGCTGTTTTCTCCATCGAAGGTGCACCAATGTGCTGTTTAGCGCACCGACAGTGCCGAACGGGCTGTTTTTCCCATCGAAGGTGCCCAGTGACCATGCTGACGGGCTATTTTTCCCACCAAAGGTCCACCAACGTGTTATTTTTCCCACTAAAGGAGGCAAACGGGTTGATTTTGCTATCGAAGATGCGTGGACCAATGGGTTGTTTTTCCCACTAAATGTGCACCATCGTGTAGTTTTTCCCGCTGAAGGTACACCAAGGTGCTGTTTTGCCTACCGAAGGTGCATATCGGGCTGTTTACCCACCAAAGGTGCACCAATGTGTTGTTTTTTCCTCTGAAGGTGCCCAACGGGCTGTCTTTCCCACCAAAGTTCCCTATCATATATAGGAATGATCTATTTTTCAAACCAAAGGTGCACCATTGTGTTGTTTTTCACCCAAAGGTGCTTGGTGACTATGTTGATGGGCTGCTTTGCCCATCAAAGGTGCACAACGGGCTATTTTTCCCACTGAAGGTGCACCAACATGTTGCTTTGCAAACCAAAGGCGCCCAACAGGCTTTTCTTCTTGCCAAAGGTGTCTGGCGACCGTGTCAACGAGCTCTTTCACCCACCGAACATGCACCAAGGTGCTTTTTTCCCATCGAACATACCTAGCGACCCTATTGACGGGTTGTTTTGCCACCAACGGTGCATCAATGTGCTGAATTTCCCATCAAAGGTGCCTAGCGACCGTGACGACTAGCTGTTTTTCCCGCCAAAGCTGCCTAGTGATGTTCTTCCAACCAAAGGTGCCTAGTCACCATGACGACGGGCTATTTTCCCGCCAAAGGTGCACCAACCTGCTATTTTTCCCACCGAAGGTGCATAGCAACCATGCCGACAGGCTATTTTTGTAGCACCCCCTTACCGCAGGGTACACACCAGGACGCCCGCAGGTCATTCTGATACATATCATATGATAAGGGTGAACTACGATCAATCACTACTAATACCTCACATGGCATCATAATAAAACATCAGTATAAAAATCATAATGTTTTTGAAACCAAAATTTTTCCTCATTTCGTTTCATCAAAACCAGAAATGTATACATTTGTCATCTTGTACTGTCTATACATCAATACCAAAAACCTAGTACAACATGCTACATGAAAGAGGAAAAATATATCAAAACTATCTAGGTCATCCTAAAAGTCCCAGCTGACCAACCTGTGTGCCATGACTTCTCTCACCAACACGACCTACTCGGCTAGAAAAGTCTCTCTGGAGCTAGGTGTCTACTCTCGGTCCTGAAAAATATGTTGAAATTTTGGGTAAGTTTGCGAACTCAGTAAGGTAACCATCATCGATGGTCCACTCAATTCATGCAACAATTAAGCAAATCACAAGTATTTCAATATTTTCACAAAAATTAGATATATCATATGGTTCCACAATTAACACTTTTATTTTCACATAAATATAAGGCATTTTTCCTTTCACTCAATCAAAATGGTTGAAATCAAATGCATATGTAATGCGCATGTGAAACTTTCCAATTTATTACGGTGTTGTGATCGAGCGCCTATACTGTCCCAATGTGGGCACATTAATCGTTGAGCCTGAGGCTCTAAATCACTGTAGGGCTCGAAGCCCGAATACAAA
>JAOSBO010033798.1:0-11332 GCA_027563915.1 Erythroxylum rotundifolium | reverse complement strand
AGGTTCCAATTAAGTGAGACGACCCAAGGTTGCAACCTATATTGCAATCCTTGGAATTCAATTTTTGATTCGACCTCTAATGGTAAAACCGAAAGACAAAGCAGATCACCGGGCACAACATCTTTAGTATCAAAGCATTATGTTTTAAGGATCCCTAGGCTTAGAATATGTTGTGATATGAATTATTATGATGTGTGATTAATTGTTTGCATTGTTGAGTTGATTGATTGCATCAAGTGATATGCATCTCATACATACATGTAGGAAATAAGATTAAAATGAAATGTAAGCTAAATGTTAATTTTTTATTGAAGGAGTAAGATGCCACCTTGTACAAGAACACGAGGAGTTTTTCAAAGATCTACTTTACCTGACTCTCTACCAAGAGAGGAAGGTACTGATGAGTCTACGGCCCAAAGAAATGCTAAGGATTTTGAGAGGCATGATAGTGAGCCCTTTCGGTCACAAATGCCTGAGGCACCTTTTCCTTGAGAACAAGTGCCTAATCCTTTAGATCCTATACTGTTCCAAGCCTTTGCTTAGGCTTTTGTCTAGGACATGGGCCAGATGCCACAAATGTCTACCCCAACTCTAGCTAAGAAATGAAAGTAATTTGATAAGCTGAGGAACTATGGAGCAGTGGATTTTTATAGGACAATAGATCTAGAAGAAGTAGAAACATGGTTGAGAAAGACAGAAAGGATATTGGGATAAATAGACTATGATGATGAGGAAAAGGTGGTATATGCTGTAATCCTGCTACAGGGAGATGCCTTGCATTGGTGGGAAAGTGTACTAAGGAGTTAGACAAAACCACCAGTGTTGACATGGGAGGATTTCCTAGCTGCTTATAAGAAGAAATATTTGTCTGAGGTGTATATCCAACTGAAGCAAAGGGAGTTTTTGAGCCTCACCTAGAGGGAGATGACGGTGAGCAAATATGAGCGTAAATTTATGCAATTATCTAGATATGAAGCTGAGATGATGATGAGCGAATCGGCTAAGTGTTGTAGGTTTGAAAAAGGATTACATTTAGCTACAAGAGAAAAACTGCTGGCACAAAATTTCTGTGACTTCTAACAATTGGTAAAATGTAACATACCACTCCCATAGAGCATACACCTAACATACCGAAGGATATTTGAGAACATACTCTACAAAAATGGCAAGTTAAGATGGTTAAATCAATTCAATTTTTCACTTCTTAATCCATCGTACATAACATAAAACATTCCAATAATCAGATTGTTTCATTTTTATTCACTAACATATACAGTCTCGAATCTAAATACATTTGTAAAATTTACATATATAATATACAACAGTTGAGATATATAACCCTTGATACAACATAACTAAGACATCTACAAGTACAACTGATTTCGACACTAACCCAAATCTAAATGCAGAAGTTACGTTAATGAGACTAGCTAGATTTCTCCTAAACCTGAAAGCAATGTTACAATTTTGATGATTTTGCAAACTCAGTGAGTGAATCATCATTTATGTTCTCACTCAAAATAGTCATAAATATCGCAAGTATATAACATAGTTATCTTATATCATATAGAATCAAATCTCATAAATCACATCACTCAAAATTTAGTACCTGATCGCAATATACATCATATTCCAAAAAAATCCATATAAAGTCATTTCATTATAATCTAATCATTTATTTGTATCTCATTCATATCATTCACATATACACAAACATAGCATATCATTGGATTTACACAATTTAGTCATTCTTTGCAATTATTCACATGATACATGTATAGATATATATATGCAATGCACATAAGACTCAACTTTCATTCTTATGTTGTGATTTAGTACTTATTGATTCACTCATCCTCATAGATACTAGGCTTATTTTAGGTGCTGCCATATCCCTTATGGATATCGGGCTTATTTCAAGTTTAGACCCATATCCGTTGTGGATACTGGGCTTTTTCTTTTCAGGTACTGACCTATATCTCTTGTGGATACTGAGTTTATTTTAGGCTGGTCACTCCGTGATTGAGCCCAAGTTTATTATATAAATTGACAACATTTTCATGACCTTTACTACACTTTTTGGCTCTTATTTCTAGATTTTATGCTTAATTTGATTCTTGAGTGTCTACCTTTATTTTATGTAGTTTGAGAGTAAAATTTGTCTAAAATGAGTGTTAATCGTACTAATTAATTTTCTAGGAACAATTGATACTTCAAACTACCGTTTGTTCGTTGTAGGAGACTTAAGAAGAAGATATGGAAGAGCTGAATTCAAGTCAACAAGTCAACAGTCGCAATAGGAAGTTCGCTGCGGTAAAGAATGAAGATCTCTAAGCGAAATCTTTCAGGAAAAGTTAGCCACGGTGAAGATTTAACTTGTCGCCATGGCGAAAGGGGCCAATAAAGTAGAAAAACTTCGGGAAAAGTTCATCGCGGTGAACCTTCAGTTACTTGAACAATTTTTGGAAAGATACCTACTATGCAACCCGATCCATAACCCATTTTCCTTAAAAACTTACCGTTTTAGGTTAAAAGTAGCCAGCACACATTGAAGAAAAGACAACTCCCTCGACTCTCTCTACACGAGCACACTCTCAAAAATACCTTCGGACACTATCATTACCTCTCCTCTCCACCTCACCATCAACTTCTCCATTGACAGCTACTACCATGGATGATTCCAGTGGGTTCTTGATTGAGATTCCTCCGGGAGTAATGCTTGGCAAGGCATCTCTCCCCTCTTGAAAGTTGTAGAAATGGCTAGAGTTCAATGGGCTTCAAAGGGGAGTAATTCATCCCATATTCAGCTACATTATTATAAACTCCTAGGTTTAGGATTTGTAATTTGTAGTTGAATGTTCTTGATTAGAGTTTAGTTAAGTTTTGGATATTTAATGTGTTGTTGGGATTTGTTGATGTAGAATTTTGAGCTTGAATATATGAAGTCTCATATATGTTTATTTGGGATTTGGTTGATTCTCTTTTATCTGCCTAGTTGTGTTTAGTATGGAGATGAGTCTAGATCCCAAATGACTTATTGCACTAGCTTACCCATCGCACACACTAAGAGCATTCAACAGGTTTTAATAAATGGAGTTCAGTAATTGAAACCTTGGACTTAAAGAGTACTTTAAGGTTTACCATTTCAAACTTAGTGATTCACTCCCGTTCAAATTCGTTTCAAACAATGATAGTCGAAGCTCGTTTTTAAGAGGATGCTATTATCATTTGATCGTTGCTTTTATTTATTTGCTTTTCCATCCAAAAATACTTTTTATTACATTTTCTTACAATTTTCTTGCTTTAGTCCAAAATTCTAAGGATTGAAAACCCCCCTCTTCCTTGCTAATTTTGTTTACATAACATGACATATAGGCTAGCTTAGTTCCATTAATTGGTTCCGATTAAGCAAAATGACCCAAGGTTGCATTCTGTACTGCAATCTTTGGAAAATTTATTTTTTATTTGGCCTCTAAGGTTAAGAACAAAAAGGCTCGAGTCAAAATAGCATCGTTGCCAGGGAACCAAGTAATTAATTCTTTAGGTTAGCTGTTGTCATTTTCCTTGCTCCTAAGAGAGGTGAGGAATCTTAGTTTAGATTGCATCTTAGATAGTTTAGAGTCATACTTGTCGATAGTATAGGATTACACTTTCTTTCATACTAAACTTTTTGCACATTGCATACTTAGCAATTTTACATAACATAGTTTTGAACATTTCTTTGTTGCTTTTTCATACATCAATACATTAGTTGCACACTTTACTGTTACACACACTTTCAAACACAACACACTTGCATCCTTCACATTTCACCTTTTTATTTGACTTTGTGTGATTGTAAGAAATTTTTGCTATTTTTATTTCATTTTAGTTCCATTTGAATTGTTTCTATGCATGCCTAAGAAAGTCAAACTTCTACCTTTTTATCCTGAAATTGAGAGACGTTTGTGAAAGATTAGGAAGGAAAGAAGAGAAAAAGAGTCTAGTCAGATAAGAAGTGAGATTGAGTCGATAGATAGAGTGATCATGGTTGAGAACCCAACTTTTCTTTAAAACCCTAACTTTCATGTTAACCAACCTAGGAATGGTGATAATGGAGGTAACGGGGAACATGAAAGGGTTAGAGAAAATAACTGAAATCAATGTAGGAGAACTATTAGGGAAGCAACTAGTTCTGATGTTAATTATGATCCATTTACTGTTGCTTGTCCTAATTTTGATTTCAATTTTGAACTTAAAGGATTACTTATTAACTCTCTTCCTAAATTTCATGGATTGACAGGAGAGGATCCCTATATGCATTTGCAATCATTGTCCATGATCTCTCAGAGTATGAAACCGGTGGGAGCCTCACTTGATCAAGTATTATGGATGGTTTTTAACCTATCATTGGAAGGAAAAGCTAGGGAGTGGTATATGAATCTTTCGAGACATGTGGCAAATGCTTACCATAGTTGGGAAAATTTGAGGAAAGCATTCTTGGAAAAATATTTTCGGGCCTCCAGAACTTCATCGATGAGGAAGGAGATCTATTTAACATGGCAGGACTACGATGAATCCCTTTACGATTTTTGGAACCACTTCTAAGATCTATTGTCTAGATGCCCCAATCACTAGATACCTGATGAATAGTTAGTGCAGTATTTTTATGATGGGTTGAAAAGTCAAGATAAGGGTATGTTAGATGCGGCCTCAGGAGGTTCTTTGATTGATCTTACAGCTACAGAGGCATGGGATTTAATCAAGAAGATGGCTTTGAACCATCAACAGTATAGTGTTAGGGAGACTAGAGGAGTGCATGAGTTGGGTGCCATAACAGCCCAATCTAAAAGAATGGAGAGTTTGGAGTCAAAAGTTGACTCTTTGGAGAGTAGAGAACCTCACAATTATCCTTCATCACTACAGAACTAAATAATTTGAATGTGCATCACCTAACATCTTCTATAGATCTCACTGCACCCAATTGTGACTTATATGGGTCAGTAATGCACATATCCAGTGTTTGTCCCAGACGATATGAAGAGGTGCCTGCAGTGTATCCGGGGAGGACAAATCAAAAATAGGATCCTTACTTCAACATCTATAACGAGGGATGGAAGGCAAACCCTAGGTTCAGTTGGAGAAATGAAGAGGTAAGGGCACCAAACAGATTCCAATAAGGGGGAGGAGCTAGTACTTCCACTAACAAGTTCCCCAACCAAGCCCTAACTATCCAACCCAAGGAGGACACCAACCAACTTCTACATAACATGATGACTTTGATGAAGGACGAAAGGACTTCTAATAATAATCAGTTCAATGCCATAGCTTCCTTAACTCAGCATGACTCATCAAAGAATGCTGCTCGGTTCAATGTTTTAGAGAAGAGAATGGAGCAATGGGAAACAAAGGCTGAAAATATCAACTCCTTTATCTCCCAATTGTCCAATAACATGAGTGAGAGACAAGCGAGGAGTACTGGAGCTTTTCCTTCAAACACTGTTATCAATCCAAAAATTTTAAACATAATAGCTCTTCAAAGTGGGAAGCAAGTGAAATTCTGAGAATCAGAGGAGGAAGGAATTGAAACAGAGATTGACTATGATGAGTTGCCTTCCACACTAGAAAAGAAGAAGAATTCTAAAAGCTCAAAAGAGAAAGCATTATTGGCTGGAAAGAAGTCCACAACTTTGAATGAAAAAGGAACAAGTTTTGAGAGCAACATTGAACAGGCCAAAGCAAGGAAGCAAGATGAGTCAAACAAGCATGGAGCTAGTAAAGCCAATGGTAAGGAGGTAAACCTTAAAGACCTTCCTTTTCCTAATTTATATTTGATGAGTAAATGAATGACTGACATTAAGCACGAGAAAGATATCATTGACTTGTTTAGTAAAGTTGAAGTCGATATTCCTTTGCTTAATCTTGTGAAACTTGTTCTTGCTTATGCCAAGTACCTAAAAGACTTGTGTACCAATAAGAGGGAGTTTAGGCCAAATGAGAGAGTCCAAGTGAGTTTGAATGTGTCAGCCTTATTCAACCCTCAAATCCCTATAAAGTTCCAAGACCCTGGATCTTTCACTATCCCTTACACTATAGGGAAAGTTACCATAGGGGGAGCTTTGTTAGATCTAGGAGCAGCCATTAATGTTATGCCTAAATATTGGGAGCTAAGAAACTTAAGTCTACATCTGTAGTTCTCCAATTGGCTGATAGTTCTTTTAGGCATCTTGTAGGCATTATAGAGGATATTTTGGTCCAGGTCAAGGGTTTAGTTCTTCCAGATGGTTTTTACATACTTGATGTCTTCTGAAGTTGTGCAGGATACTTCATTGATTCTAGCTCAACCCTTCTTAACGTTTGCTAGTATCATAATTAGCATGAAAGAAGGTACAATTACCATGGAGGTAAGAGATCAACAAGGGAGTTTTAATATGGAGGCTATGAAACACCCCTATAAGGATTATTCGCTCCTAGGAGTCAACATGCTTGATGTTGTTATTAATGATGCATGCTCTGAATTTGAACTTCATTACATTTATTCTAACCCTGAAATGAACTCATTCACTAATGACTCCTTGGAAGAAGTATTTTTTGCTACTGTTTCAGGAAAACCGAGGAGTATGGACGTTACAACCGAAGTAGCAAGTGGACAAGTTGCCTCACCATAGCATACCTATCAGCCCAACATCCACCAGGAGATCCAGGATTCACCTTAGGCATCAATTCGTTTCTCCTCCTTCACTTATCACCTACTTCTGCTATGTGATTGAATATGATATTATGGATGCATGAGTGTATTGAATAAGTGTGGGGTAGAAACCACTTCAGTTTATGCACTTTTATTTCAACAATTCATCTCCTCTTTTATGTTCAAGGTGCCGTAGTTTGATGCATTACCTATCTTATATGCTTGAGGAAAGTTAGTGTAAATAGATGAATTGCAGTTTGTTTTCAAATGTTTTTGGAATTACAAATGAGCTGAACATACTGTTAGTATTTCTTTTCTTTTCTCTGAACCATGCCGCGACGACGGGAACAACATTCATCGCGGCGTGACATAACTCTTTCGCTACGGCAACCTCACTAGAGAAATATTCGCCGTGGCATGACTTAATTTTTTTTCCACAATGAGCTCACTTCAGGAAATCTTTGTCGTGGCAAAGGATCAGTCTGTGTAAAAATATCGAGTGAAATTACATGTTTTACCCTTCTTTTGCTTTTATTCTTCCATCTTCCCTTTGTCTTTCTTTGTAATTTCCTTTCCATTTCTTTATTAACCATCCATTTCCTTCCTCATTTTTGTGCTTCCCTCTATTTCTTCATGTCAGTCCGAACTCACCTTCATTAAATCACTTCTTCCTTCGTTCTCATCACTTCATTTCACGTTCATCTTTCGTTCGCATCTCTCCATCTCCTTCGTAAGTATCTCGTCATTGTTCATTTTTTACCCATCTGTTTCGTTTAGTTAGGGCATGTTCATCGTGGTGAAGAAGTTCACTTTCACCGCGGCGTCGTAGGCTATAACTTTCGCTGCGGCGAAGACTATTCTTTCGCCACAGCAAACTTAATAGGTTTTCACTTTCAGTCAATTTTGTTCGATCTTTTGTTTATTTTTTTGTGTTTGTTTTCTGCAGGAACGTGCCTCGAACTAAAAACCCTACCCATCATTCTCCTAATATCTCATCTAGTTCATCTAGCCCATAGCACTAATTCTGATTTTGCCGACCTAGCTGACAATATAGACGCTAGGCTGTTCATTAAAGAGCACTCCTTTCCCTTAACTCCATGCCATAATCCCTTTGTTTGTCAACTATAAACTCTTAGCTTACAGGATTAGTCCAACAAAGGGCTTAAGGAAATGATAAATTTGTTCGCCATTTTTACACTTATGCCCAACATCACACCACCTTAGAACTAAATTTCCGTGGTGTAAGAGACCCTACTACATTCACCACAGCAAGCATCCGTGACCACTATAACCTCCCTCATATTCTCCGTTGTCATTATGACCAGTTGATCCATAATTATCTATGGGACGATGTTATTCGTACCCACTGTCCCGAGGGCGCCGTCTGGCATCGACCAAGGATTTATCAACGTTACATTAAACATTCTGATCTTAAACTCGAAGCTCGTCCTTGGCTCCACTTAGTTAGTAACAACATCATCCCTACCTCCCATCTAGCTTACGTAATGAAATAGCAAGCCTTATACCTTCATCTTCTGATGACTGGTCGCCCAGTCGACATAGCTAATGCCATTGCTTCTGCCTTCCAAGACTCCATCACCACGGCCAAACTCACCAATGCCATCACTTGCCCCCACCCTATCACCGACATATTTTAGGCCCATAATGTCCCGGAATTCATTAATGATAGCTATTTTGACCCGACTCCCTTATTTTGTTACGCCCGCCTCAAACAACCCCACATCTAACCTCCTTCCCCTTCCTCCCGATGTTGTTAGTAGCAATGTCACTACAGTGCCTAGCGAGGATGGTCCTCTAGCTTTGGCTCCTCCAGAGCCTATCACTTTACAGACCCTCACCAGCCGAGTAGATGGCATTTCTGCGAACTCAGCTACCCTCCGTGATACCCTACTTCAGGTCATCGCCCAATAAGATTGAGATCGACAGTACCATTAGCAGATGGATGCCTTGCTCACTACACACCTCCACTTTTAGCTCGCTTCTAATGAAGATGACCCACTTAGTGGTGTTGGCCCATTAGGAACAGCTCCTTCTGACATTGGGAATGATCACCCAATGGAGTAGTTTTAGTTTTCAGATGTTCAGTTTATTTTTGTAATGTCTAAACTAGTTGACTGCAATTTATATATATATAATTCTCTTTGCCATTTCTATGTGTTGCTTACATATTTGTGCTTTAATCTTTCCAATATTGGGGACAATATGATGTTTAAGTGTGGGGGAGGTGCCAATTTGTCATTTATTTTGTCAATTATGCATAATGTCAAATTTTAAAAACTTGGTGTTAGAGTCTTCGTCGCGGCGACGTGCGAAATTCAATCTTTTCACTGTGGCAACTTGTACGTGCTGACTAGCTCGCCGCAGCGAACTCTTGGTTTTTCCACAGTGACATTCTCTCGATCAACAGTTCTCCTTAATTAGATTTTTGTCACTCTTGTATGATTTTGTAAGTTTCAAAGCGGTCTCGATGTTTTTGAAAATACCTTCTATTGTTCAAATGGTAGTCGGTTTTGGCTAATTTAATTTTCAATGTTTTCAACACAAAGCAAGTGAGGGTATGTCAACAAAGTAGCACTGTATGTTTTTAATTTTTGAGATTGTTCATAGAGAAAGTACCTTTGTTGGAAGGATATTTGAGCCTAAATTCTTTTATCGTTGTGTGTATCTACTTAGTTTCTTATCTTTCTAGAACTTGTCTTAATTCTTAATCAAAGCTTAATGAACTAGAATTTTGTTAATATGATAGAGGCATTCTTTCAAACCCCTATTGACCCAAACATAAACCCCATCAACATTTATCCATTGTTAGCCCCTCGAGTTATATTTTTGAGTACATGCACACATTTTCTTTTGGTGCCAATTTTTTTATTTTTATTTATCATTTTCTCCTATTTGTCTCAAAAAATGTTTATATATTCTTAAAAAAAAGGGAAAAAGAAAAGAAAAGAAAGGTATATATTTTCAAAACAAAATATTCTATCAAAAAATACATATATATATACAAAAAATATAGATTATATGGTCGTTTGTCTAAATATTGTCTTATAGTTGACATTTATTTCATCGTTAAGGTGTATGTACTCATATTTTTCTTTCTTTTTTAATCGATTCCATCCATTTCACCTAGCCTTCCATGCATTACGACCTTGAAAAGCCCTCTTGGTTTTCAAAATTATAGTTCTTGTAGTGGAGACATAGAATTATCACAAGCTTATGGTGGAGAGTGGACTAAGCAGGTTTAGAGAGAAATTATCCCAAAAACAAGTGAAAGGAGAGCAAACACCTTGCCTTGAGTGAGATCTCTTTTGCTCAATCTTTTGGACTAAATTCTTATGGTGTTTATTTTCTTGGCACTCTTTCAGTCTGCTTTGATTGATTTATGAGAAAGTGATTTTTCCCAATTTCCTACTTTTATTTTAAAAATGGTCGGGATTTTCTTTTGTGCTGGTGTCTCTTTGACTCTTACAAACTTTTTTAAGGAGTACAAAGGTCTAAGGGTGGGGGAATTTGATTGAGCCCAAGTTTATTATATAAATTGGCGACATTTTCATGACCTTTACTACACTTTCTAGCTCTTATTTCTAGATTTTGTGCTTAATTTGATTCTTTAGTGCCTACCTTTATTTTATGTAGTTTGAGTGTAAAATTTGTCGAAATGAGTGTTAATTGTACTGATTAATTTTCTGAGAACAATTGATACTTCAAGCTACCATTTGTTCATTGTAGGAGACTCAAGAAGAAGATGTGGAAGATTGAATTCAAGTCAACAAGCAAACAGTCGCAACAGGAAGTTCACCGCGGCGAAGAGGATGCGTCGTCGTAGCGAAGAACGAAGAGCTCCAAGCTAAATCTTTTGGGAAAAGTTACCTACAATGAAGATTTAATTTCTCACCGCGGCGAAAGGGGCCAACAAAGCAGGAAAACCTTAGGAAAAGTTCGTCGCGGCAAACCTTCAAATACCCAAACCATTTTTAGAAAGATACCCACTGTACAACCCGATCCGTAACCCATTTGGCTTTAAAACCTACCATTTTAGGTTAAAAGCAGTCGACACACATTGAAGAAAAGACAACTCCCCCGACTCTCACTACACGAGCTCTCTCTCAAAAATACCTTCGGATACTATCATTACCTCTCCTCTCCACTTCACTGTCGACTTCTCTACCGAAAGCTACTACCATAGATGCTTCCAATGGGTTCCCGATTGAGATTCCTCCAGGAGTAATGCTTGGCTAGGCACCTCTTTCCTCTTGAAAAATACAGCAACGACTAGAGTTCAATAGGTTTCAAAGGGAAATAATTCATCCCATGTTCAGCTACATTATTATAAACTCCTATGTTTAGGATTTGTAATTTGTAGTTGAACGTTCTTGATTAGAGTTTAATCAAGTTTTGGATATTTAATCTATTTTTGAGATTTGTTAATGTAGAATTTTGATCTTGAATATATGAAGTCTCATATATGTTTATTTGGGATTTGGTTGATTCTCTTTTATCTGCCTAGTTGTGTTTGGTATGAAGATGAGCCTAGATCTCAAATGACTTATTGCATTAACTTACGCATCGCACACTGTTGGACCCCGATTTTTAAGTGGAATTTAGAAATAATAAGTAAAAAGAAATGAGTGTTATTATGTATATGTT
>JAOSBO010033759.1:0-11332 GCA_027563915.1 Erythroxylum rotundifolium | reverse complement strand
AAATTTATGATTTAATATTAATATTATGCTTCATAATTATCACTTACTAATATATAAACATTGCTTTCTGATAGGACAAAATACAACAAACTACTGAACGGCAGTCTCAGCAATCTGAAAATGTTGATGAGACTGACACTTATTTGGAAGCAGTTGGCAGTAGGGATCATCATGGGAGGATCTTCAACCTAAGATTACTTGCGAATACTTGTTATTCGCAATCCTCCATGTCAAGTATAGCAGCATCTACTAGGCGGTTCAACAACTCTTAAGTGGAGGCATTTCAAAGCATAGTGCAGACATTATTGGAACAGATGCAGCAGACGATAATTGCACAACAAGAGTCGATAGTTGTGCAATAACAGTCGATAGTTGCGCAATAACAATCGTTGGAACAGATGGCTCAGCTTCGTCGGGAGATGGATGAATTGAAGGCTAGGGGCAGCAGGTCACCGGACCAAGCTGACGATCCACCAGCTCCTGATCAATAGTGTATAGGTCATTTACTTTCTATTACATATATTATTATTTACAATGTAACATTTTTATTACCAATTAAGATATTTTTATTTTTAATTATTAATCAAAATTTCAATTTAACCAAATTAAATGTATATTATAAATTAATTTCTATTATAAATTAAATGTATATATTTAATCATTAACAAATAAAATATAAATGAAAACACAAACTTTTTAAAAATTTAATCAAAAATATTACCGACGGAAATAACAAAATTCCGTTAGTAACATAGTCTAATCTACACCAACAGACAGTGTAATCCGTCAGTAATGTATAAGCTTATTTACTGACGGTAACCACATTACCGTCGGTAAAGTTACCGTAAATTTACATACGGTTAAGGAACTTCTGTTGGCAAATTTAGCGTTGGAAAGTTCTATTCTATCGATACAATTTCGTTATATTTACCGACGACAGTTTTCCTTCCGATGCTAAATTTACCGAAGGAATTTTCATGATCATCGATAAATTTAGCTACGAGTGAATCAACGACGTTTTCTCTAGTCGATATATTCCGTCAGTAATATCTTATACCGATGGAATTTTTACTTTTTTCGTCGGTAATTTTCGTCGCTAAATGACTATTTCCTTGTAGTGAATGGTGTGCAAGAGGTCCAACCTTTATCATGCATCCAAATAATGGAAATTAACACATTGTGTTATCCAATGGCCCAAACTTTCTGCGAATGGTTAATTTTTACTTGTTTTACTCGGATTTTTTCCATCAACTTGCCTCTAGTATCTGATAAAGTATCTTTTTTTATGGGAACTCAAAGTTAGCCATTTGGGGAGTGGGGGATATTTACCGTTGAGTTACAAGCCTCAGGGGCTTGGTTAACCCAATTAGAAGTGTTGTTTACTCTTATTTGATCATTGCTTTAAGTTAAATGGAACCCCAATTCTTTTTAACCTTACTTTTGTTGTAGCAATTAGTACTTGGGAAATTGGTTTACTTCCTTTCTTGACCGATTCTTTTCTGCAGGGATGTAGAAATCTTTACAGATGCCTCCTTTTCCATGCTATGCAAGGTTATGTTGGTACTGGAAAACATTTAGAGATCGAAACATCAGGTTCGGTTGATAATATGGCACTAGAAGGTAGTGCATTGAGTGAATTAAGCAGCAATGTGTGCTTTGCTTCACCACTTGTTGATCAAATGTCATATGCTCCTTGCAGTAGCTTAAAATATGTATGACAATTAATAAGAAAATGCGCCTGAGATGGAGATGAACTTACATGGAAATCATGCTATTTGTCAAGTTAAAAACCACTTTGAGTTACACCTCCACGCCTGCACCATCTAGTATTACCATGGTTGATGGAACTTCCTATCACTAGGTCAGCTGTCTGTGTTTTCTTAACTAGATTGGTTAGTGGTATATAAACTTTGATGAGAACACCCAAATTATTAACCACTGCCTTCTGCATACATAGCTGGAATTGGAATTAAGCCGTTAAAATTGGAAATTGAAAATTGTAAGTCCTTTAATTTCTTTTAGCAGGGTGATGTGCTAAGGCTAATTTCTTGGCTGAGGTTTGTCCGTGTTTCTCTTGTGTATCATATTTAGGAACTTTTTATATCATTTCAGTTCCAGCTAGTATGTTTTGCACTAGATAATCCAAGGTCTTGGGGACGTTACCTAGTTTTGAATGTCTATCATTGCTCTATGACTTGCATAAGTTTACACATCCTTATTGTGAGAATATGTTTATGTATTATGGAAAATCATGGTCATGGATGCATTTGTAAGTTTATGTTCTTGTAGTCAATTATTTTGATGCAATTTGATATATGACATTATTATTTAATTAATAAAAAGCTTTCTTTATCTTTGTGTATTAATTTAATTATATTTGATGTTTTGATACTAAAGGTAAATTCCTTCGAATAATTACTGTGTAAATGAAATTATAATTAGATTATAATTGTAAGATTCAATTTACATTTATTAATTGTTCCTAAATGTTTTTAGTGCAGTTTGATCAAAACGAGATATTGTTGAAGCAGTAAAACTAGCACATATTATGTTTATTTCTTATGAACAAAGTAATTAATATCATAAATTAAAGTATGACGATAGTTAAACTAATGCATGAGTGATTATTAAAGAATAAGTTACTAAACTGATCCGACTGTGAGAATCCTAAATGAAATATTACTTATGTGTCTGTGGTTTCCTCATAATGGCGATTGTATAATTGATCCTTAAACTTGAGATTACCAAGGTATCTCATGTTTTCTGATAATGATGATTGTATAATCGATCCTTAAATTTGAGATTATCAAGGTATCTCGTGTGAAAATGACTATGTTTTGATATGAATCGTTCTAAGATAATTTAATTGGTAGTACTTCAATGCAATATGAATCATATGGAGATGGTTTAAATCAATAACAGATTCGTCACTCAAAAGTAGTTAGAGATAATGCTCTACTGTTCTTTATTAGCAGTGATTTGCTGAATTCTCTAGCTAGAGTAAATTGACATTTGAAAAGGCTTTTTCAAATTTCAATTATAGATCAACTACTAGTTAGCAAAAATGAACATGATTGGATGAAAATAGTTGACAATGTATCTGTTCTCTGTCCAATTGGAATACTAGATCACAAAAGGATTTAATTATACATCATAATCACACATGAACAGGTCAAGTCAACCATTTTGACATTCCTAATATTTGAGAGGTCATGACATATTGTTAGACGTCAATCTTGATTTATAATTATAAATTATTTAATTAGAGAATTAAAAATAAATTAAAAGGAGCTTTAATTTATCTGATTCTAATTATTAATTAGAATTATAATTTCTAATCATTGTCAATATATTAGGAACCTAAAGGGTCAAACATTAAAGAGTAGCTTGTGGAGGAAAAATCAATTTAATTAAGTTAGACTTAATTATAAATTTGAGAAACTTTGGGGATCAAATGTAAGACACTTGATTTTATTAGAATTAAGTTAATTATAATTAGAGTAAAACTTTACTTATAATTAAGGAATTAATTTTAATAAAATTGCAAAACTACCCTAATGATTTTTTTTATTAATTGGAAGAAAATATCTCAGAGCTAGCACTCTTACATTCTTCCTCTCAAAGATGTTGAGAATCTGCTCTGTGGATACCATCAGAGGCTGGATAATTGAACAACTCATGAGACAAATCGGAAAAGTTTTTAAAAAGATTTTCAACAAGAACGCGAATAAGGTACAATTTCATATGATTCGTATTTTTGTTTTGTTCAAGTTTATTCAATTATTGAGATTTGTTCAGAATGTATAAAAAATTTTGTTTTTTACTATGCTCGTGATTCGATCACGAGTAGATTCCAACAACATTTTATTTAACACATTCTCCTATAAAATTATATTAGTTTCTTATAATTAATTCAAACATACATTTACGCTGTCATCGCTATAATTTTTGTAACTTAGACAATTTCCAGGTTGCAGGTTTCCGTAGGTTTCTTCATTGTTGTTCGTTGATTGCAGCCATCAGATTGAGTCTTTAAGAATCTTCGGAGGAATCTTCACTTCGTTAACAAGAAAATTCCTGGAAAGTAATAATCCAAAGCGCGCGGCTCAATTGCTGGGAGAGGATTTTACGCTACGTTGCGTTATGAAAAAGAAGAATTAGAGGGACAGACTCGTGCAATCATTTTCCCACCCGCTCTGTAAATATAATATACAAAACAGATAGGTTAGTTGTAATATGATTCTTGTGTTTTCGAACTATAATTATCTGTATTAGGAATAGGGATCTGGTGACACCTTCGTCATCATATGGCATATCATATTCGGGAGAAGCCAAAACAGTGAGAATTTAGTTTCAGTTTTCTAAGACTATTTTGAAGCCATGTTGGATTAAGTGTAAAGCCCACAAAACCTACCCAACAGCCCAGATCATAAACCATTAAACTTGTATAAAGGAGCAGCGGTTGGAAAAATTAGACGGACTAACGAAATAGCTTCTTTCTTCTTCTTTTCTCTCAATTATTTCCAGCTAGTAAGTGTGTTAAAACACGCTATTTCTCCTGTATCTGACACTTCTCTCCTATGTTCCCTTATTGTGTTTGTTTTGTAGAAAATTGAGAGGAATTTATGGAGGTTAACAAAGTTATAGGTAAAATTTTAACTGCTATTCTGTGTGGTTGTTTGAGACAAATTGAAGTCATGGAAAAGAAATAAAAGAACCGGAGAAAAAATGGCTGAAAGTTAGAAAAGATGAGGAGATAGGAGAAGAGAAGAGAAGAGGGTGAAGAAAACGACATTTTTGAAAAATTTAAGTTGCATTAAAGGAAAAAATAAGAAATGCAAATAGTGAAGGGTAAAATTGGAATTTACTTACAATTTATACATGAATTGTGAGTAACTTGAAAGAACTATTCCAAGTTACTATCAATTTGTATTAAAGATAAGAACCTACTATTTCAACAAAAAGGTCTGTAAAACAAGAGAAGCTTGTTAAAGTTTAAAATGAAAGCAACCTGTTAACTTTCAAATCGAAAGGAGCCTATTAACGTTCGAAATGAAAAGAGTTTGTTAACATTCACAACAAAAGGAACATGTTAACGTGCAAAACGAAAGGAGCTTGTTAATGTTCAAAATAAAAGGAGCCTGTAAAAATTTAAAACATAGGAAACTCTTACAATATTAAAATAGATAGAGCCTTTTGCAAATTTAAACACAAATACTATAATGCAGAAATTTAAAAGTTAAGAGTAAAAGAATGTCACAATCGATTTATACAAGTTCAGCTTATAACAAAACTTACTTCCAGTCCCTAAGTATCTAACTTGAATAGTTCACTATAAAACTCCAAATAGTAAATTTTGACGAGCCTCTCCAAGCTTACAAGTACATATTTTCCAAGGTTTTTTAACCTTCCACACTTGTAGTGTTTGACAAGCCTCTACAAGCTCTCAACAACAATGAATATAAGGTTTGCTCATATAAGATTCAAGGAATAACAATCTATCTCAAAAGAGTGTCTTCTCTTTATAAGGCAAAAGGAGTTTGATAAAGATATGACTTTTGAGAATATTGATGTTGTTAAAGTATTTCAAAAATCTAACATGTTTGTAAATGCAGTGGCCCTTCCTTAAATAGACTTTTTTTTCAACTAGTCGTCACTTATATTCTGAGTTGACTTTGAGTCTAAAGGACCTTCAATATCATCTTTGTAGGAATCTTCCATTACCCAGACATTAAGAATTTTGGCAATTTCTCAAAGTTGATTATCGAATCATGTGGTTGGTAAGATCCTTTTAGATATTGTGGAATCATTTCTAATAAATAAGGTATGTTCATTAAAAAAGAACCTGTAAGAAAGGAAACATTCTTTTGCAAAACTATATCATTACCTATTCAAATAAATGGAAATAATCCAAATTTGAATTTCAAAATATTAGAAAACTATTATCAAAATCATTAATATAAAACTTTGAGCTAACTATCTCCCCCTTTTTTATGATAACAAGCAATAATAGATATATTTTCAAAATTTAAAAGAGATAAAGGATTTTTTCTGTGCTTGTAATCTTTATAAGTCTTTACTCGTAACTATGATTAGAAAGGGTCTTTCGTACAATCTCTAAGAAAGGAGCCTATTGTTTTAAAATATAACTTGGATGCAATCATAGCATATGAATTTTACATATTCAGTTCAACAATAGTTCAACGGTTAACAAAATATATCATATATTAGTATTTCATCATGTAAAAGAAAATTTATGCAAAATATATTAGCAAAATCATGCAAAATATATTGTTCAACTCTTAATTCTCCCTTTTGTCATTATCAAAAGGAGAAGTCAGACAGAGGCATAATCCGAAAAAAATCAATAGGAGAAAAAATTTAAGAAAAGCATATCATTATTTAAGAGACGCAAACATTTTTCACAAAAGAATTTGCATGTCAATAAGTTGATTTTGCATATTGTCGATTTGGCTACATATTTGATCCTGACTTGATTGAATATCTGGCATTTGCTATTGAAGGATCAAATCATTTGTATTATGAAGTGTGACAAAAGGTTGATTTTTTTAGGGTAGGGCCTAAGACTACTCTTTTTGTTTTCTTCTCTACCACACATTATCTTTTAGCTTATATCTGAATTGATAGGGAATAGATGAATGAAACTTGGCAGGTTCATATCAATCTACACTGTCAAAAGCCACTTCATAATGATTGAAAATCTTGGTGAGTAACATTCCATAAGGTAGAACTCTAGTGGTATTCTTATGAATTCCCTTTTATAACATAAATCACATAACCATTGCTAGGAGGTTCATCTTATTTCCCATCAGTAGACTTTCCAGGAGACTGCATCTTTTCACTGAATTGCTCCTTGGAAAGATTGAAGTAGTCTATATTGATGCCAGACTTTATGGTAGTAAGTCCAAATGTATACACCAAGGTCTCCCTTCATTAGTATTCTCGATGTGCATGCAAATAAACTTCACAACTTCTCCTAGATCAAGATTAGTAATGTCTCACTTATGACAAGGAAGGTCAATTCTGCCCTAAGGAATTATATTCAGTATGTTCCCTAAAATTTCCTCAGTAACCAAAATCTCGCACTCACATACCCAGGAGACAATTGCCAACTTTCCATTAATTTCTTCTTTTCTCATGTGTATGAAATGGTCTATCTAAATAATCACACGCTGTCTCATTCAAATTTTAAAAAAAAATTCCCAGCTAACACTAAAAAAATATGAAGAAATGGGAATATCAATGTCATCAAATAGGAGAGGAGGCAAAACACATCCAACAACCACCTTTCATTTCTTGTAGTGCATTTTGTATCATGCTTTAGCCTCCATTGACTGAAATAGGCTGACTGGTGGTAAATAATCTCCTTTCTTATGTTTCTTTGATTTTGGCCGCTTTTGGAATTTCTTCAAACAAGGCCTCTTCATAAAGTAGCTTATTTCTAACAATAGGGTCTTTAATCTTCTCTCAACCATAGGTGCTTTGCCTTTTCTTATTTCTTCCCCTTTTCTCTTTTGAGATTCTTCTTCTTCTTATGGTTTATCATTAGCGCTTTTTCCTTTTTTAACAATTTGGTCAGCCTGCTTTGCAACACTCCCTCTGCTTCATAGATGTCTTATTAGATGAATTGGTTCTTCATCTAAATCATCATCATTAATGATCTAGTGTACTTTACGTAATGTTTTTCCTATGGAATCAGGTTGAGGTGTAGTTAATGGCGGTGGTGCAGAAGTTTTGAAAGACATAGTAGAAGGACTAGGTAGGGTGAGAATAGGTAGTGAAGGTTAAGGACAATGAAATCTTACTTTTCTCGTCAAGTCACCCCTTACTATTTTTCTTCTTCTACTTCTTTTCTTTTTTTGATTAATCAGAATTTGATTCTTTAGGAAGAGACAACATAGCTAAAATCTTTCTCTTTCTCTCGTATGAAGTCTCCTGAGTGGATGCTTTTGAAATTTGAGGTTTTTTGATAAAGGAGACAGAAATAGGTTCAATAGGGGTTTTTAGTAATCCTACTATTTGTGATAGAGAAGACGATTTAGAAACAAGAGTTTCAGACTCTTATTCAAGGCGAAGAGTTTCTCTATGGCTGGTAGTAGGAGTCAAGGTTCTCTTTTGTCCCTTGGACTTTGTTCGTCCCATTTCAAGTAAGTTAGTAAGATTTAGGAGATTTGAGAAGCAATAGAGAGTTAGGGTACTTAAAGGAAAAATGGCGCTTTTGAGAACGATGAGATGAGTGGAAATGGGACCTTTTAAAAGTTGAAACGATGCTATTTAAAGCTATTTTTTCAAGATAAATGTATTACCCTATTAAACTAATAAGAGCCTGCCAAAAACAAAATATTAGAGGAGCTTGCTAATATTTGCAAAGATAAGTACTATAAAATCTTCATATAGAGTTAATATCAGATATTCCACATATACCAAGCTCTTTTTTTAACAAACGAAATATATCTTTGGAAAGAGGCTTAGTAAAGGTATCAGCTACTTGATTTTTAGTTTTAACATGCAAAAGATTGATGGTTCCTTTTAAAACATAATATCTAAGAAAATGATATTTGATTTCTATATTCTTAGTCCTAAAATGATGCATATGATTTTTAGAAATATTTATTACACTTGTATTATCACATAGTATAGGCATATGATCAAAGTTTAGAGAATAATCCTAGAGTTGATGTTTCATCCATAATATTTGATCATAATAGTTGGCAAATGCTATATATTCCACTTCAGTTGCTGAAAGCACTATGCAATTTTATTTCTTGCAAGACTAAGAGACTAGGCATTATATAATAAATTCACAGCGACCACTTGTGATTTTCCTATCAACTTTATTACCTACATAATCTACATCACAAAAGCCAACTATGTTAAATGAAATCATTTTCGATTCAATAATCCAAAATTCATAGTTATGAGAAGATAACAAAATATCCTCTTAACTGCTTGAAGGTGACTTTCTTTTGGATTTAGTTGCACGCTACGCATAATGTCTGGTCTTAAGCTTGTAAGATATAGTAGTGATCTAATCATTCCTCTATACTTTGTCTCATTCGTAGCTTTGCCTTCTTCATCTTTATCAAGTTTAGTTTTATTGTACAAAGGAGTACCCATCAGTTTGAGATTCTCAAAGTGATATTTCTTGATGAGTTCCTTTGTGTATTTGTCTTTGCTAATGAAGATTCCTTTTTCTGTTTATCTGATTTGTAATCCGAGAAAGAAGGATAATTCTCCCATCATGCTCTTTTCAAACTCCCCCTGCATTAATGCTGAGAATTTTTCACGGAAGGATAGATTAGTAGCATCAAATTTTATGTCATCAATATATATTTGCATTATGAGTAAACCATTATTCTTACTCTTAATAAATAAGCTTTTATCGACCCTTCCTCTTTCAAAGTTATTCTCAAGCAGAAGTTACTTAACCTTTCGTACCATATTTGAGCAGCCTACTTTAAGCCATACTGAGCTTTGGTTAACTTCTTCATGTAATCTGGGTGGTTTTCATCTTCAAAACTTGGGGGTTGTTTAACAAATACTTCTTCGTTAATGTAAACATTTAAGAATGCATTTTTAACATCCATTTAGAACAACTTGAAACTTCTATAATATGCAAAGGCAATTAAGATTCTAATTGATTCCAATTTAGCAATAGGAGCATAAGTTTCACTAAAATCTATACCCTATTGTTGATTGTAACTTTAAGCTATAAGTCTAGCTTTATTTCTTACCAACTTACCATTTTCGTCAAGTTTATTTTAAAAAACCCAACAAATCCTAATGGTTGACTTGCTTTGAGGACGAGGTACTATATTCTAGACTTTGTTTTTGTCAAATTGATTCAGTTCATTTTGTGTGGCTGAAACCCAATTTTCTTCAGTAAGGGCCTCCCATCATACTCATTGCAAATTCCCCCCACATTAAGGCTGAAAATTCTTCATATAAGAATGGATTAGTGGCAGCAAATATTATGTCATAAACATATATTTAAACTATAAGTAAATCATTCTTCTTTTTCTTAATAAATCAAGTTTTATCTATCTTCCCTCTTTCAAAGTTATTATCAAACAGAAAGTTAATCTCTTTATACCATGTTCTAGGAGCCTGCTTTAGACCATATAGAGCTTTAGTTAACATTATCACATAATCATGATGGTTTTCATCTTCAAAACTTAAACATTACCTAACAAACACTTCTTCGTTAATATATCCATTTAAAAAGTCACTTTTGATATTTATTTGGAATCATTTGAATTTTTATAGCATGACAAAGCCAGTAAAATTCTAATTGATTCTTATTTAGCAATAGGTGTATAAGTCTAATCAAAATCAATACCTTCCTGTTGATTATAACCTTGAGTTACAAGTCTAGTTTTGTATCTTACCACGTTACCTTTTTTGTCAAGTTTATTTCAAAATACGCAGCTAGCTCCAATGACTGACTTGTTTTGTAAGTGAGGTATAAGATTTTAAACTTTGTTCTTGTTAAATTAAGCCTGTTAAAATTTAAAATAAAATGATTCTGTTAACTTTCAAAGTGAAAGAAGCCTGTTAACATTCAAAACGAAAGGAGCCTATAAAAATTTTAAACATAAGAAACCTCTTGCAATATTAAAACAGAAGGAGTCACTTACAAATTTAAGCACAAACACCAATGTGGAAATTTAAAAGTTAAGAGAGAAAGAGTGACACAGTCGATTTATACTAGTTCAGCTTATAAGGAAGCTCATTTCCAGTCCCTAAGTATCTAACTTGAGTATTTCGTTATAAAACTCCATGTAGTAAATTTTGATGAGCCTCTCCAAGCTAACAATTACATATTTTCCAAATTTTTTCAACCTTCCATGCTCATAATGTTTAACAAGCTCTCAACAATAATGAATGTAAGGTTTACTCAATATAAGCTTCAAGGAATAACAATCTATCTCAAAAGAGTGTTTTCACTTTCTAAAGCAAAAGGAGTTTGATAAAGATATGACTTTCGAGAATATTGATGTTGCTGAAGTATTTAAAAAATCCGACATGTTTGCAAATGCAATAACTCTTCCTTAAATAGACATTTTCTTCTACTACTCATTGCTCCGCTTATATTCTGAGATGATTTCAAGTTTAAAGGATCTTCAATATCATCTTTGCTAGAATCTTCCAGTACTTAAACGTTAAGAATTTTGACAATTTCTCAAAGCTGATTGTTGAATTATATGGTTGGTAAGATCCTTTTAGATATTATTGAATCATTTCTAATAAGTAAGATAAGTTTATTAAAAAGGATCCTCTAAGATGGAAAACTTTCTTTTGCAAAGCTATA
>JAOSBO010033727.1:0-11335 GCA_027563915.1 Erythroxylum rotundifolium | reverse complement strand
GAATTGAGTGAACCATCGATGATGGTTACCTCACTGAGTTCGCAAACTCACCCAAAATTGCAACATATTTTTCAAGATCGAGAGTAGACTCTTAGCTTTAGAGGGACTTTTCTAGCCGTGTGGATCGTGTTGGCGAGAGAAGTCATGGCTCACAGGTCAGTCAGCTGGAACTTTTGAGATAGCCTAGATAGATTTGATGTATTTTTCCTCTTTCATGTAGCATTTTGTACTGGGTTTTTAGAATCGATGTACAGACAGTAAAAGATGACAAACGTATAAACTTCTGGTTTTGATGAAATGAAATGAGGAAGATGTTGGTTTAAAAAATATTATGATTTTTATACTGATGTTTTATTATGATGCCATGTGAAGTGTTTGTAGTGATTGATCATAGCTCACCCTTATCGTAGGATATGTACCGGAATGACCTGCGGGCGTCCCGGTGTGTACCCTGCGATAAGGAGGCGCTATAATCTAGGGATAGCTAATGTAGTAGCAGATGCACTAAGTAGAAAATTAACTATGGCATATGTGAAGACAGTGTATCTTCCTTTATTAAATGAATTAGCCAAACTCAAGGTAACATCGAGACAAGCTGAATCTGGTTGTATATTGACAAATTTTAGAGTAAGGCCAATGTTGAATAAGAAGATTAAGAAACTGCAGGAGCACGATGAGTATTTGAGCAAACTTAAAGAAGAGATTAAAAATGGTAAACCTTCTGAAGTAGAGGTAAGGGAAGATGGATTGATAGTGGTAGGTAACAAACTATGTATTCCTGATATGCAAGAGTTAAAAGACGAGATTCTTAAAGAGCATATAATGCGCCTTATGCAATACACCCAAGAAGTATGAGAATGTATAGAGATTTAAAACAACACTTTTGGTGGAAAGGAATAAAGAAAGGTGCTTCAAAATATGTTAAAAGATGCTTAGTGTGTAGGCAAGTTAAAGCATAACATCAAGCACCTATCGGTAAGCTTAAACCTTTATCGATTCCTGAATAGAAATGGGAGAAGATTACGATGGATTTCTTGATGGGATTGCCAAAAACTAGCAGGAAGCATGATGCAATATGGGTGATTGTTGATAGGCTAATTAGGTCAACACATTTCTTGCCAATTAAGCAAACGGATTCTTTGAATGCTTTGACTAAGAAATATAAAGATGAGATAATCAGGCTTCATAGGATTCAGAGTTCTATAGTCTCGGATAGAGATCGTAGGTTCACCTCCAGATTTTAGGAAAGCTTAAAGGAGACTTTGGGAACTAAGTTACATTTTAGTATGACTTTCCATCCACAAACTGATGGACAATCGAAGAGAACAATCCGAACTTTGGATGCAATGTTGAGAGCTTGTGTTATGGATTTCAAAGGCTCAAAGGATGATCATCTGCTGTTAATTGAATTCACCTATAATAATTCCTATCGAATCCAAATGGTACCTTATGAAGCTTTGTACGGTAGAAGGTGTAGACCTCCTATTTGTTAGGATGAGGAAGGTGAAAGGAGGCTTTGAGGGCCTGAATTGGTGCAAGTTACAGTTGATAAGATTAAATTAATGAAAGAGAGACTTAAAGCAACTCAAGATAGAATGAAAAGTTATATGGATGCACACATAAGAGAAATGGAATTTGAAGTTGGAGACAAAGCATTTTATAGAGCTTCTCTATAGAAAGGGGTTTTGAGGTTTGCTAAGAAGGGCAAGCTTAGTCCAAGATATATAGGTCCTTATGAGATCATTGAGAAGATTGGGCCTTTAGCCTATAAGTTAACCTTGCCACCGGAATTATCTAAGATTCACAATATCTTCCATGTATCGATGTTAAAGAAGTATCGATCAGATCCTTCACACATAATTCAACCACTAGAGGTCCAATTAAGGGAGGATTTGATGTATGAAGAGCAACCAGTGGAGATCTTAGATTCGAAGGAAAAGATTTTGAGAAACAAGGTTGTGGAGCTGGTTAAAGTCTTATAGAAAAGCCATTCGACGGAAGAGGCAACATGGGAACCTTTGGAAGCAATGAAGGAGAAGTATCCACATCTCTTTGTGGACTCGGCTAAGAATTTCGAGGACGAAATTCTTTTATGGGGGAGAATTATTGGACCTCGAAAAAAAATTTCAATTATTATTGTTTTATTTGTTTAAATTTGTTTAAATTATTTATTTTATTTATTTATTTTAATTACGATTTGTTTGTTTAATTATTATCTTAGAATTGGGGTCATTAAATTTAGTAAGCATGAATAAGAATTAGGGTTATTAATTAGAGAATGTTAGAATCAAGTTAGCTTAAGGAGTTAATGGATAAAGAGACAAAAGAGGGTAAAATTGGAAGAACAAGACAAATGAAGGGTAAAATGGGAAAAACAAAGACAAATTGTAGTCTTGAATTAGAAGAAGAGAAGAGAAAAGAAAGAAAGAAGAAGAAAACATGGAGAAGAAAGAAAGAAGGAGAAAATTCGTGGAGAAGGAGAAAGAAGAAGGAAGAAGAGAAATCAAGCTTGTTAAGGTAAGTTTCATCTCTCCTTCTTAGTTGCGTAGAAACCTAAAAGAGATTACAGAGAGAAATGAGTTAATATTGGAAGAAAGAAGAGGAGAAGAGAAACCCATATGATTTTTCATGAATTTTTAAACTAAGTTTTAGTTTTCTATCCGAGATATATCATGGGTAAGTTAAGTTTAGGCTCGATTATTTACTTTGGATTATTAAAGCTTTATGAATTTCCATTTGAATGTGGGTTGAATGAGAAATTGGTCTATTTTAGGAAACCAAGAAAACCCTATTCAAGAGCAAGAGGGAAGGCACAATTGAGTTGGATTTTGCAAACGAATTAGGTGGGTAATGTATTTATAGTTATTGTGTAATTGTGCAAATTCTTGCTTATCTGCGTGTTTTGATTTTCTTATATTGGATTTCTTAAAATTGAAATTGTCGTGAAGGTTGAAAATGCATGATGAATTATGATTATGTTATGTCTTGAAAAGGTTATGATGTTTGTATAAAAGAAAAGAAGAAAAGTAAAAGAAGCATGAGATTAGGAATTTGTGTTTGAATGTATTGAGCATGAAATTTGATTGTGATTGGGCAAGAGAGAAACCAATTTCATTAGTCACGTGCATGTTGACTTATAGCCTTCTCTCAGTCGCTCACTTGAGGCCATGAGATCCTGAAAAATCGAACTCGTTTTGTTCACGAAGAAAACTTCAGTTTTTATATTTCGTTCCACGGAACTCTAAAGCCATTTATTTGTGCATTGCATTTTTGAATTGTCAAATATGATGCAATTGAGTGTTGAGTTAAAGGGCTAAAGTTTATGTTATGTGTTATGAATTTTGAGCTAATTTGATTAATGTTTGAATTGGTAGAATGGATTGAGAATTCTTGAATTGGTAGCTATACCTATACATATGCTTGAATTATGGCCAATTACTGATGGCTATAAATATATTATCCACTGAGCTCTGTAGCCTAACCCATCCTTTTTCCCCTTTTCAGATGTAGAAAAAGACGGTTAGCAAATCCTTGCAAGGCATCGGAAACTCCAAGATAGTTAGAGACTTTTGTACTAAGTTAGTGAACATTTTTGGATAGTTTTATAAGCATGTCAAACATGAGCATCTTTGTTATTTTGTTTTAAGTGTGATGTGTATGTTGTTATGTAACTAAAGCTTGCTAAAACATTTACTTTGCTTAGCAATGAGAATGAGAAATTGAGGATTTGTTGTGGTGTATGTTGACGGTTGTGAAAGAGGAATGGGTATGTGATTGTAAATTGTTGTTTGGTTTAGAATAACATGTTAGAGATTGGAAAGGTTATGTGGGATTAATTATTTGATGAGAGATTTAAGAAGTTAACAAAAGTACTTAGTAGTTGAATTGATATGAAGTGTATGTATATTTTAGTGTTGAAATGTTAAGCTAGAGTTTCAGGTTAGAAGGTTTCGCCGCAGCGAAGTCAAACTCGGCCATGGCGAACTTTTCCCGAAAGGTGTTTTCATTTCCATCTTGTAGGTTGGCCGCGGCGAAGTTTTCCCGAGAGGTCCTTAGGAATATATCCTGGTTTCCTTTCAATGAGCTTTTCTCGAGAGATCCTAGGAAATATTTCCTAGTTTCGCCGCTGTGAAACATTTAGTTTGTCATGGTGAACTTTTCCTGAGAGGTCCTGGGAAATATTTCCTGGTTTCGCCACTGCGAAACATTTAGTTTGTCACTGAGAACCTAGGTTATGACCCTCCAAATGGAAAAATCTCTTTTTGGAGTCTTCACAAAAGTTATAGATCTAGAAGCCCCCTTCAAAATCGTCCTAAGAAGACCCCAATCCTATCTCTCTAGTGAAAGTTATGTCAATCATCCCAAGATAGGTACAATATGATTGAGGACATAATCAGGTTTTACTCGTTCAACCATAACTCCACCATCTGATCACCAAATGAAGTAATTATTGAACTAAGAGATTCCAAACTCATTTCTCTATCTCTCCATAAAATTTTGGTGTCCATTGGAGTTGATTCGAAAAAGATTGAGTGGAAAAAGGGATGGAAATGACTAAAAGAGCATGAATTGATTGTTTTACTTAACATACTTTGGTATTTTAATCATATCTTGATTTGTAGAGCTCTGAATGAGATGATTATTATTTCAAAATAAACTAGAGACATGGAACTACAATTGTTTTAAAGAAGTAAATTTGTGATTTCACTGTCAGGACTGATTTTCGCTAGAGAGATCCCTTGGAAATAACCTCATAGGGTAATACATTCACATCTTTTGATATTCCGGATAGTTAGGCTCTAGAAATGGGGTCTAACACAAGACACAACTCTCACATAGATGCAATTCCACTAATTTCAAACCAGGAAAAATACCCTTTGAAGTTAAAATTTTCATCCCTTTATCACTCATATGACCAAGCTTATTGTGCCATAGCTTGGTGTTATAATCTGTTTTTATAGCAACCATGTTAGAACACCTTGCAATAGTGTATAAAGTCCCAACCCTAGTCCCTTGTACTACCACCATGACACTCTTAGAGACCTTCCAAGACCAATCATCAAACACAATTCTATAACCATATGAGTCCAGTTGATTCACTGAAATCAAATTTTTCTTTAAGTTTGGAATGAACCTAAAATCTTGCATTTTCCATGTACTCCCACTAGAAGTCTTGATCATGACATCTCCCTTCCCCATAATATCCAAAGGATCATTATCAGCAAGATAAACCTTCCCTAACTTCCCAAACTTAAAGTTGTGAAACAACTCCTTACATGGTGAAGAGTAAAACGATGCGCCAAAGTCTAATATCCAAGACTCGATGGGACTATCAACACTAAGGGTCAAAGCTTCACCCACATCATCTGAAGTAGAGTTCACTAATGAATCACTATCATTATGGTGTTTCAGTTATTTTTCCTTTTCTTTGGGTTAGGACACTCCTTCTCGATATGCCCTTTATCCCCACAACCGCAACACACCATCTCTGACCTACTCCTAGACTTGCTCCACACCTTAGTCTTCGATCTTCCTAGTCCCCCTTCACTCCCTCGTTGTTTTTCCCTTCCCCTACTCTCGATACCGAAAGCTCCCCCTAATGACTCCCTAAACTCCCTCCTCCTAATACTCTCACTTAGCATCAAGTCACGTACATCATCAAGTATCAATTTATTCTTCCTAGCAAAATTACTCACAACAATTGCAACAGTATCCTATGCAATAGGTAAGAAAGACAACAAGATCAAAGCTTTAACCTCATCTTCAAATTTAATGTCCATTGAAGTCAATTGGCTTATAATAGAATTAAATTCATTTATATGTTCAGCAGTAGAACTACCATTTACCATCTTTAAATTAAATAAACAACGAATCAAATATAACTTGTTCATAGCCAAAGATTTCTAATACATAACTGATAGAACCCTCATCAATCCTGTTGTCATTGTCACATATCTTTGACGTTGAATGCCACGCTACGTGCCAATGTCAAAAGAAATCATACCAAGCTTGTCTATCCAGAACCTTCCACTCATCTTCCTTCATCAAATTCGGTTTCTCGTCAAAGGGAAGATAAAAGTTCTTTTGGTATAGATAATCCTCCATTTACATCTTCCAAAACCTGAAGTCCTTCCTATTGAACTTCTCAATCTTGATCTTCCCATCCTCCATTGTTGTTTGCTAAGCAATCTAGCTAATGAACCTTGCTCTAATACCAATTATTGGGATCGTGGCAATTCCAATTGCCCCAAGCACAACAACAATAAACAAAAAAACAAAAACAACAATAATGAACACCAAGTTTAATGTGGAAACCCAAGAACCAGGAGATAAACCATGGAAATAATACACTAGATATTTTTAAGAGTGAATAGATGGCGATTGCAAGGCACACATAAATCTCTCTTTGTTACCTCACCTTAACCTTATAAGAAGATTTTTTTCGGTGCTTTTATCATTAGCCAATACATCAAAAAGAAAGAAACTAAATATAGTGGCCCTTAGGCCCCACCACTCCTCTTCTTTCAATCTCCGCACTCAACAAAAAATTCAAGCCTGTGAAGCTTTCTCCTTTTTGACCTGAAGTTTAAAGGAGATTTTTAAGCCAAATAGCAAATATGCAATAATTGCAAGGGTCGAAACTATGAGAACCAAAGGCAACGAGTGATCTTCTACCAATCAAAACATGGACATAGATTAACACAAATGGCTAATCACAATATATCTACAATATGTTGCAACCTGCACAAAAATGTTATGTCATTGATGTGATAAAGAAACAGTACAAGATGCTATCCATCATAAAGTTCTTAGTTGTCTCTGTTGGATGATCCCGTATCCTCTTAAGCTCTTTAAATTGTCATATTTGGTTAAATCAATAACACAAAATTTAAGAGAAAGCATTTAGGAACCTATACACAAGATCACCAAACAGACTTCTAACCTAGTACTCCATCCCAAATTTCTGAGAAAGGAACAAGCTTCCTAAAATTCTAGACACTTCCATCGAAAGGCATGAACTCAATAAATCGTACATAGCTTGGTCTGTCATGAGTCAACTCTATTAAATCATAGAGCTCGTCATCATAATTATGGTATAATTAACCTAATAGCAACCAACACATGCACAAATTGAGAACGACTTCTCTGAGTTTAGTGTTAATAAAAACCTTCAAAGAATGAATAATAATAGAAAGCAGAGACTCATCTTTGGAATTTGGAATAAAGGATTTGAGACAAAATTCTTTGGGACAAAGATGACAGAAGCATTAAAAGGAAATATATAAAAAAATCACTAAGGAATATTAAAGAGCATATCTTCACAGGATTGAAACACAGCTTATGGCATCATTAATTAACTCCACAACACTTTTGTGCCCTTTCCTCCGTGTCATGAATTTAATCTTAGCTGGAACCAATGTATTTAAGCTAATACTTACAAAACATATATATTAAAAGTATAATGTCAAAGCATTCTAACAGAAGTTAGAACTAGTTGTTGAAGATTAATAAAAAAAATTTTGGATTAATTGTCATCAAATAAACTTTCAAAATCAACTTTAATGTTGCTTTGCATAAGCTACAGTGTGAACATTAATAGTAAGCCTACTAGGCGCAAACCACAAAAACATGACTATAAGGTAGACATGAAATAAAATCAATATCATCACCTATTAGTTTCATAAAGATGTAAAATGATTAACATTATACAAATTGTACACAAGTAGTATATTCTTGGTTGATTATGTTTATCATAAGGAAAACAAGTACTAATTTAACAACTAAAAGTGGATTGTGTCTACAACATAAAAGCCATCATATAAAGCTATATACCAATAATAAAATTGCTTATACATTAATGCACAAAAAGAAACTAACTTTGTATAGCACCTTTTGTTTTACCGTAACAAATCCTTAAAAGAATGAACAAAAACTGATATTCTTCTCTACTCTTTTCGTATGTTGAATACACTAATATATACAAAGTCGTTTCAAACTTACTTACAAGCTCATTATTGAGGTTGGATGACGACGATCTGGAAACTGATGCTCTAGCTCTCTCACAAACCAAGTCCCCTCCACGATTATTACTATGACACTACCTAATAATATACAATTAATGGTCAAACTTTCTTAATTGAATTTTGGAATTAAAATATGCACGTCATTATTCTTACCTAACAATTTAAAGAAACCGATCTCCATTAAGTTGAGTTAATTTGTAAGTCAAGGCTGTATCAAATCCACGAGATTGGTCCGTTAATTTGTATCTGCAGCCACCTTTCGTTCTTTTGCATACAACTTGTAAACTTCAAAAGTAGAACAAAAGCATTCTCATAAATTTAAATGTTTAAATTAAGGACAAGAATTTAAAAAAATCAATATAGTCGCATGAGATATGCAAATCTAAGAAAAGCATACAACTATAATGAGTAGAAAAATTATGATTTACTGAGACATAACATAAAGTGTGGAATAGGAATATCAAAAATCCTTCAGGCAAAAGATACGTGTGGGGGAAAAAATCCTCCAAAAAAGTTAGAAAGGATTCACAACTTAAAGAACGTGATGTAAGAAGTCTAATTGCTTCAAGTTTTGCAGATCACTACGAAGCAAGGAAGAAGAGCTCTAGGATTGAGGAGATAAAGCTCCTCGATATTTCTATACAGACCAACTTTGCCAGCTAATGAATTAAACCCAGTTTGGCTCGTTATTTCTTTTATATTCTCCAGAGGCTTATGAACTCTCCCACCTACCACTAGATCTTGTTCCAGTATCTCAGTGGACTCGAAGGCCCTTCAATGAGTAGAAGTAGTGAAGACACCTTCCCATCCTTGAACTCTTTCTTAGCAGCGAAACCATTCCTAATAATTCGAGAAACGTATCACTTGTCTGATACACACAAACTTAAATTTGCCCATGGTTAAACAAACGAAGGAAGTGAAATGAACACAACCTAAAAAATATAAAAACACATGCAAGGCTTTAACAAATTTAAGAAGCATATCATCCAATCGCTAAAGAAATGAAAAACAAAAGATACCTCGATGTACAAATTGTTGATGGAGAACAAAATTATGAAGCTTTGTCCAAGAAGAGCATACATCAGCCTTTAAGAACCCCAAAAACACCAATCTTGGTCTAGGACAGACACGTTCCATAAATTAACCCAAAAAGTGGATGGAAAGATTTGAGAAGATATGGCACAAGGTCGAAGAAAATTAAGAGTTGAGAAGGGGAAGTAAATATGCAAAGCAAAAATAAAGGAAAGAGAAAGCATCGACTTGGCTTAGGCAAGAGCAAAGCCAACAACACCTTTGGGTTTTATTAAAAATTTGTCGAATTGGTCATGGAATAGAATAGGAACAGACTACTTGATACAGAGGGTCTGATCCCTTAAAATAGAAAAATGGAGAGTAGTTTAAAGGTGAGTGAGGAAGTGGAGTGTAGCGGTTTTGCAGAGAATTTGTGAAGGATAAAATGGTGAATAATCTGGGGATTAGGCGCTTGAGTGATAGAATCGCCACCCCCGGTATGCACCCACGGGGGGATGTACCGGAGGGCTTGCCGTCGTTGCACGCCATGGGGCGTGAGGAATCATTTTATGAATTACAACTTTGTAGCAACGGCAATTCTCCTGATGTGGAGATAGGCCACACTCTTAATTAGTTACGTCATATTGCCCTTGTATTCAAAAAAAACAAAAAAATGGTGAATAATAAAGGAAATTTGTGAAGGATAAAATAGTAAGTATCAAAGTGATGGGATTTACTTTAATTTAAATAAAAAAATGTCATATCAATCAGTGTTAGTTCTTCTAAGCAAATTAAAAAGACATAATATTTAATTTATAAAGAATAATTTCATTAGATTTTCTATTCTTATAAAGTCTGTTTGGAACTTTTTGTGAACGTTAGAGATTAAATTGAACATTTCGAAGTATCATGATTCAACTTATATTTGTAAACATTAGAGTTTAACCTACACTCTTAACCATAAAAAATACAATCCTTTAATTTTGAAATCATTGTATTGCCAATAAGTTTTGAATTTAAGATTGAACAGTTTGCCTAATTGATGGTTTTTTTTAAAATATTCGGGAGACACAAAAATGTCAATTTTGAAAATTACATAATAACCCCCTAAGGGGGGTCAAAAGCATCAAACGAAATTTGAGGGGGGTTAACATAAAAATGTTCCCCAGGTGTGTTTACAGCCAAAAAAGAAGCTGAAATAATCCGATGCGGAGCAATCGAATCTCCGCCCGGCTCAACTAGGTCAGTAACCAGTCGAGCGCTCTCTCCCCGCCGGTCTGTCCGCCTATGCCTGCAGAGTTTTGGGGAATAAACCACCATCCCCCCCCTCCCGGGTGCAGTGGTTCCAAGATGCCATGATCGACCTAGGTTGCAATTCGAAGAAAGAGTCCAGCGAAACTGACGAGTCCGGCGCATGCAGCCGTCGGAGGTTCCCTGTGATTTCATTAGGTGGCTGCGAGAAAATATGGGATGCGAAATCGGAGTTGGACAGTCCTAGCTTGGCCATACCATCGGCTACCACATTCAAATTTCTCCGATGGAATTGCCAGGTAACACTCCAAAACTTTGATGTTAATTCTCGAATTGCAGCAATTAATGAAAAAACACCAAAATCAGTAGAATCATCATAGTTTATCAGCTTGATAGCATTCGTAGAATCAGTTTTGATATGGATTTTCCAAACTCCTAGGTCCCACGCAAGATTGATTCCAATACGCAAGCTCCGTAATTCGGCTGCAAGGGGATTGGTCTTTCCAATTCGCTTGGTGTAACCGTAGAACCAACTTCCACTTGGAGAGGTGATGAATCCGCCAGAGGCTCCTATTTTTGAAACTCTGCACACGGCACCATCTGTGTATAACACGAAGAAATCATCCTCTGGAGGGCTGAAATTCTGATGATCTGAAGTTTCAAAATTTTGAGCATTTGATTGAGATACGCCATTTCTTTTTCTGGAGGAAGTTACTTGATTAATTGAAATGGCTACAAAACATCTGTATATTTCCTTGGCCAATGCAGTGATTTTGAGACTACATCGGCAAAATTCTTAAATTATGATGAAATTTATTTTTCATCCGTGAAATGGAGAGGGTATGCCAGACCTAAGCCACCCCGCCAATGAGATTGGCGGGGTGGTGGGACGTGGCCACCACCCCGTCATTGTGAATAGCGGGGTGGTCCTAGCTAGACCACCCCGCCATTGAGGAGGGCGGGGTGGCGTGTCCACCTCGCCAATGTCAAGCGCAGAGCCAGCCAGTTTCTGGCTGGCTCTGCTACCACCCCGCCATTGATAATGGCGG
>JAOSBO010033685.1:0-11340 GCA_027563915.1 Erythroxylum rotundifolium | reverse complement strand
TAAGTCATATGGAATTCTCAATCATATCACAATTTTAAAACCTATCATTCATGTACTTACATGAACATGTAACATTTCGTCTAGGGTACAAATTGGGGCCTTACACCTGATGCTCAATTTTTCACTACTAATGAAACTCCTCTTAATGATCGCTTTTTTATCAACTGTTAGTTAACAATCTAGATTATCTCATTGGCACTCATCTTAATATAGCTTATGTCGTTCATGATGCCAATCAGTTCATGTTTACTCTACTTTATGGTCTACATTTCTCTCGTTCATGTACATTAAACTATTTTATGATCTTCATTTATCTAGCTCATCTACATTAGATATGAAAGACTATTATGATTCTAATTAGAATTAAGATCTTACTAATCAAAGTTATACCATTAGATATAATTTCTTTCTTGGTGATTTAATAATATCCTAGCGGAGTAAGAATCAAATTGTGGTGTCTTATTTTAGCATGAAATCTAATTATCAGGTTCTTATTGACACTTGTTTTGTGATAATCTTGCTTCGATGGCTAACTAATGATACTAAGCACATTGAGAATGATTGTCACTATATCTAACATCATATTTATTAGAATTCTATCAAACTTGCCTCAATCTCTTTTTGTGATCAAGTTATTGATATCTTCATTAAAGCTCATCCACCTCATTGCTTTTGTGATTTTTTTAGAAAACTTCAGCTAGCTTTATAGATATTAACATATATACAATATGATACCTTTAATTATATCTTAAATATCTTGCAATTATGATGTGATATTTTCTTTCCCTATATGTTACTCCATTATACCCCATATAAAGAGTCATCATCATCCACCTAAATTGCATAGGTATGGGTTGTAGCGGATGAGCCTTCTCTAACTGCAAGCTTCCAATCAAAGGAATGAATAAGCGTACCCATCATCATGTGCAAATTTGTCATTGTCAATGGTAATCCTGGGCACATTGTTCATCCTACTCCAAATGCAATCATCTTAAAATTCCGTCCTTGAACATCAACATTCGATCCTAAGAATCTCTTTGTCACAAATTGTTAGCTTATGCCTTTACAGCCAATCAAATGGTTGCAATTTTATTTATGACGTTATTCTTTAATTAATAAACTCATTTGATGTTTTAATAATTTATCTTTATTTATTATATTAATTATATTTAATGTTTTAATATTAAATCTAAAATTCTTGGAATAATTATTATGAAATTGAAATTATGATGAGATCATAATTATGAGATTTAAGTTGTATTTATGTATTATTCCCAAACTTTTCCTAGTTATAGTTTCATTAAAACGAGATATTGATGAAATAGTAGAACTAGCACATGTTATGTTTCTTTCTTATGAAGAAAGTAATTGATCTCATAAAGTAAAGCATGGCATACTTAAACTGATATGTAGGTCTTTATTAGAGAATAAATTCACTAAACTGATCGATTATGAGGATCCTAAAAAGAATATTACTTATGTCTGTGAATTTACTCATTATTATAGTTGTATAATTGATCCTTAAACTTGAGATTACTAAGGTATCTCATGTGGTAATTACTATATTTTGATGCTACTTATGATCACTCCTAGTTAGGTTAGTTGAATCGATAGTACTTAGATATAGTACAAATCATATGGAGATAGTTAAGTAAGTCAATAAAAGATTTGTCACTCTAAAGTAATTAACAAGAATGTTCTACTGTTCTTGATTAGCAGCAGTTTAAGGAATTCTCTGGCTAAACTAAATTGACATTTAAAAAGGTATTTTTAAGTATTAATTATAAATCAATTACTAATTAGCAAGAACGAACATGATTGGATTCAAAAGAGTACACACTATGTCTATATCCTATCTAATTGGAACATAAGATGACAAAAGCATTAAATTATACATCATAACCATGTATAGATAGGTTAAGTAAAGCCACTTTAACATTCATGTTAGTTAGGTGGTCATGACATATTTCTAGACATTAATCTTGATCTATGATTATAAATTATTTAATTGGAGAACAAAAGATAAATTTAAAGGAGTTTTAATTTATCTAATTCTAATTATGAATTATAATTAGAATTTATAATCATTGCTAATATATTAGAAAACTAAAGGATCACACATAAAGAACAGTTTGAAAGATAAAAACAATTTCAGTTAAGTTATACTTAATTGTAAAGTTTGATAAGCTTTCATTATTAAATATGAGATATTTGGTTTTCTTAAAATTTAAGTTAATTATAATTAGAGTTTGACTTCAGTTTTAATTGAAATATTTAATTTTAATAGAAAATTAAAGTTTTAGAAATAAGCATAAAGGTAGCTAGCACTCCTACTAATTTCTCTCAAAGAGTTAGATGTTTTTAGTGCTTTATGGGTACTGTTAGTGGCTAAACATGTGAATAGTTCATAGTTAAGGCATCAAAAAAGATTTGAAAGGATTTCAACAAAAAATATCAAATCAAGTAAGATTTTTTATTTTACAATATGTGTTTTTCAAGTTATTCAACTTTTGGGATTCGATCGAAAATAATAAAATTTAATTTTTATATTGGGCCAATGATTTGATTACATTTGGTTTCCCAACATTAATTGAACAATTAAAATAGGTTTTGATGCCAATGAAAGGTTTTGAGGGGGGCTGGGGAGAAATTGAACAAGATCAAAATGAGCTTATATACAACCAGGATATAATATCTTAACTCAAAACCTTAAGATAATGGGTTATGAGTCCTATTTTTATGTATAAATCACTTCATCCTTATATCTTTTTCCTGTAAGAGATTAATCAACTTGTGAATTTCTAACGTCTCACCCTCATATGTGGATCTACAAATATCGAATTAGCTCCCTCTTATTCCGTAGCTTATGTGAAGCTATTTAAGTCATTTTATAAATCAACCGTTCAATTGACCCAAATCTATGAATTTCTATTTATCAAACTTTGCCAACCTAGCTTTGGTGCCACCATTGAGAAACCAACTGTAATCTAAGCATGGACATAATGAAAAATAAAATTTTTATAGTTTCAAATCAGATCCCAATAATTAAATAACTTGAAAAACATGAATCATAAAATATGAAATCAAACCTAATCCTATATTCTTGTTGAAAGCCTTTAAAAACCTTTTCAATATGTTAACCTGAGTTGTTCATACATGCAACCTCTAACAGTATCCATAAAGGAATAAAAACACTTAACTATTTGAGAGGAATCAAGAGTAGTGCTAGCTTCCTTTTTGTTGTTCCTATATATTAATGATTGAAAACCCAACCATTTCAGTCAGTTCAACCATAAAAACCTTAACAAAATGACATTTTACTTCGATTTTCAACTTTTTGGTTCGATTTACTTTTATAACTCTTTTTGTTAAAAATTGATTAGTTTATTAATTAATTGGTCAATATTCATAAATTAATAAGTCCTTATAAACTAAAATAAATCAATTACTTTTCATTTAACAATCTCTTTTTTCAATTAAACTTCAAATTATTTGATAGATAAAGGCAATCCCTTCCAATCATATTTCAAAATTTTTAATTTTATTCAATTTTTAGCCGATATTATGATGGTCCAATACTAGATGAACTTTTTAAACCTTAAACCTCTTGTCTCACTAATTTAACTTTTGGCTAGTTTTTAAAACATTTCTATTTATATAAAAAGCATTAGAGTTTTATTTTCATTAAAACTAAAGTCAAACTCTAACTATAATTTATTTAATTTTAATAAATCAAATATCTTATATTTGATCTCTGAAGTTTCTCAAACTTTACAATTAAGTCCAACTTAATTGAAATTGAACTTTCTCTTTTAAACTGCTCTTTATGTGTGACCCATTAGGTTCCTAATATATTAGCAATTATTATAAATTCTAATTCTAATTCATATTTAAAATTAGAAAATTAAAACTCCTTTTAATTTATCTTTAATTCTCCAATTAAACTATTTATAAGCATAGATTAAGATTGACATCTAGCAATATGTCATTATTATCCATATATCAGGAATGCCAAAGTGGTTTGACTTAAACTATTCATACATGGTTATGATGTATAATTTAATCCTTTTTTCATCTATTTTTCCAATTGGATAGAGTATGAATACATTGTCTACTCTTTTGAATCTAGTCATGCTCGTTCTTGCTAATTAGTTATTGATATTTGAAAACATCTTTTCAAATCTCAATTCACTCTGGACATAGAATTCCTTAAATCACTAGTAATAACAAATAGTAGAACATTCTCTCTAATTACTTTAAAGTGACGAATCCTTTATTGACTTACTTAACTATCTCCACATGGTTCATATTGCATCCAAGTGCCATCGACTGAGCTACCCTAAATAGGATAGGTCATAAGTAATGTCAAAACATAGTAATTCCCAAATAAGCTACCTTGGTAATTTCAAGTATAAGAATTGATTAGCAAATCCACAAACCCATAAGTAGTATTCCATTTGGATCCTTATAATTGGTCATTTCAACAAGCTTATTCTTTAATAAGCACCTACACATTAGATTAAATATCTCCTTATTTTAACTTATGAGATCAATTACTTTCTTTATATACAAGAAACATAATGTGTGATAGTTTTATCATTTTATCAATATCCTGTCTTAATGAAACTACAACTAGGAATAATTTGTGAATGATACATAAATACAAATTGAATCTCCTAATTATGATCTCATAATAATTTCAATTGCATAGTAATTATTCAGGGATTTCACGTTTAGTATTAATACATCAAATGTAATTAACATAATATATAAAGATAAAGAATGACTTTATTAATTAAATAATAATGTCATATATAAAATTGAAGGCAACTGATTGGCTTGAAGGGCATCAACTAACAAACTCTCACTTACACTAAAGCCAATCACTTACATATCTAATACCATATCCTTGCATATGTCAATCATGTCTTTTATGAGACAATGACTTAGTGAGAGGATTTGCAAAATTCTCTTCAATGTGAACTCACTCCAATGTTATGTCTTTCAACTCCCCGATTTCCCTAATCAAGTGAAACTTCCTAAAAACATGTTTGGAAAATTAATGAGACCCCTTTGCCTATGCAATAGCGGCATTGTTGTCAAGTTACAATACTAAAGGCTCAATAATGTTATGAACCACTCCAATTTTGGTAATCAAATTCTTGATCCAAACTTCTTCCTTTGTCGCCTTATATACTGAAATATACTATGCCTTATAACTCTTAGTTCAGCTACTTCGTAGACCAAGAAAACATCTTTAATCTTTTTTAAGTACGTTAAGATGTTTTTCATAGCTATCTAGCGAAAACCTATTAGGATTAGCTTGAAACCTACTCATTATGCTCAAAAAATAAACGACATCTTATATAGTACATAATATCACATACATGATTAATCCAATTACTAAAGCAAATGAAACATAATCCATTTCATCTCTCTTTTCTTATGTCTTAAGACAAATACTCTGTAAGAGAGAAATCTAATTCGACAAAGGTAAGAATCCCCTTTTGGAATTTTCCATGCTAAACCTCTTTAGCATTTTGTTTATGTACGTGGAATAAGATAAATCAAGCAAACTCTTTAATCTATCTTTATAGATCTTTAATCCCAAAATATAGGTTACTTCTACCATTTCCTTAATGGAGAAGTTTTGGGAAAACAAATCTTTATAAACTGGAGCATTGGTATGTTGTTTCTAGTCAGTAATATGTTATCCACATCTAACACTAGGAAAATAACTCCACTCACATTGACCTTTTTATAGACATATGGTTCATTCACATTTTTTATAAAATGACACTCTCTGATTGTCTCATCTTGACCTTTGACTACAACCATCATGCTCTTCCTTCTCACTACAACCTAGCCATATCCTTCCTTCCTTCCTTCTTATTCTTCTGCACTAAACATTCTGTCTTACCTTTACAACTCTAATTCCCTTCCTTCCCTACCTCTAGCAATCCTTCCACCTTCAACAAATCCTAACCCCTCCTCTCCTTGCTTCTTCTTGCCATTCATCCACTGCCTTTGTCATACCCTTCTGATTTGGGGGTAATACAGTCTTTCTACTAACATGTCTTCCCCTTTTGGAATCTGCTTTCCAATCTTTCTTCCTGACACTACTCTAGCCTCCCTTTCTCTTGTCAAATGACCATGCCTGCCCCCTTATTTAGCTTCACTTTCAGACTTTCCTCCCCTACCCTCCCAAACTTTTCCTGCTCCCTTACCCCCTAGAAAGACCTCACCCATATCCTCTCCCTTAGATCTCTAAAAGAGATGGAAATAAGTGATTACTGAGGATAGTGACTCTACCTTGCATTACTCCCCTTTGAAAGAGGACTAAGGCAGATACATTATTGCACCAGCAGTGGAAATCTTACAAGAGGGGGTGCATTCATGGGATTCTTCACTGGTGGGTTTCTTTTTGGAGAGAAGACCCCCTTTTCCTATACTGCAAAAATGGGCAAACAATGCTTGAAAAAATAAGGACTTGATAAAAGTACGGTTAGTAGACAAAAACTTAGCCTTGTTTACCTTTACATCCAAAGCATAGGTAGTTAAAGTTATGGAAGAGTATCCTTGGCATGTAATGAATCTGCCTTGGTTTCTCCATAGTTGGAATTTGGGTTTTCAACCTGAAATTGAAAAACTAAAGGCAGTACCTTTGTGGGTTAACCTCTATAATGTTCCTTTGGAATACTAAACTACTAAAGGTCTTAGTATGATAGCAAGCTATCTAGGGAAACCTTTATTCCTGGATGATACTGCTAAAAGGAAAAGGCTTAGTTATATTTGGTTATGTATTTCTACGAATGTTTCCAAGGACTTGCCAGAACATATTTCCATTATGAAGCTAGATTTCAATTGCTTCTATATGAGCATACTGTAATGCTGGATTATCACTAGAAGCCTTCTCTAAAGTTACAAAGAAAAAAATGGGTACCTAGGGGGAAAAGATTTAAGGAGGGGAGCTAAAAGGAATTAATGGGTTTAGACCTAGGTGATAGTGAAGGGACTGAAGTGCATGATATAGGCCAACATGGGTCACAAGAATGGCCAACTCTGGCTGGAAAACAATAAAATGCTGAAGGGGATAAGCTAAATTCGAAAACTCTCACAATGTTGTGGTCTCCACTGATCTAGTCGATGAACCTTAACAAAAACACAACATTGGTACCAGTCCTATAACAAAAGTGTCTAAAGGCATGATAGTGGAACTGGAGAGTGACAAGGGGGAAGATATAGAGGCATCCTCATCTTCTTCAACTTCGTTTACATCTGAGGAAAGAGAGATAGGTAAGCATTTTAGTAGTGTTAAACGGAGGAAGGGAACTAGGAGCAAAAGTAAAAGCTCCAAGCCCCCTACATCATAATAGTGGTATGGAATGTTAGGGGCCTAATTGCCCCAAAAAACTCTTGGCCTTAAAGGATTTTTTAGCTAAGGAGAAAGTTTCAGTTTTTTCTATTTTGGAAACAAAAATCAAATCGGAAGACCTTAAGAATCTTAAGATCCTAGGTAATAAGTGGTAGCTCCACAGCTCCACACTAATCATCAAGCCCATGTTTTTGGTAGAATTATGATAGGTTTGATCCTTGAATAGTTGATATTTAAGTGTTGTAAGTGGAGGCGCAGGTACTGCACATGAAATGACATTTTGTTTAGCCTAATTCTTCATTTTATGTATAATAGTGTATGGTTTCAATCATATGTTTCAAAGAAAGGAGCTTTGGGAGATTTTGCCAAGGTTCCAAAGGAGATTGGTAGGTCCTTGGCTTATTTCGGGTGATTTTAACTCCACCTTCTATAGAACGGAAGCAGAAGGCCATTTTTCCTTAAGAAATTACTCTAGTGATTTTAAAGAGTGTGTTGATCAACTAGGAGTTTTTTATCTTAAGGTTAATGGACATTTTTTCTCCTGGAGCAATAAGTTGTCTAATGGTTGGGCACTTTGGAAAAAACTAGATCGTGTTATGGTTAATCAAGCATGGATACAAGCTTTCTTGGAAAGTAAAGCTGCTTTCCTAGACCCTATGTATTCGGACCATACCCCAATGGTAGTGGAGACATTGCACCCTTCAATTCCAATGTATCCAGAAGCTGAAACTAATTAGAGGGACCATAAAGAAACCGAAAGTTCAGACAGGGGAAGACACTCTTCAGGTTGTTTCTATAGCTAGAGATAAACTATCTCAGCTTTAGCTTAATCTTTCCCATAACCCGGGGGATAATTTCCTATTATCTCTAGAGAGATTAGCCCTATCTGTCTATTTGCAAGCTCTTAATAATCATGCCAGCATTATGGAGCAGAGAGCTTGGTTGAAGTAGCTTAAAGATGGAGATAGAAATACTAAATTCTTTTTCAAATCCATTATTGCCAAAGAGAACTACAATTCTATAAAGGATATTTCTTTACTTGATCAGAGGAAGGTTACTTAGCACAAGAACTTATTGCAAGAAGTTCATAATTATTTCAAAGATTTCTATGCCTCTAGGAATGTTTCGATGGATACTCAGTTCTTGGACTCTCTTATCCATAATAGACTCTCTAATGCATAGCAAGTTTCTTTAACTAGAATTGTGGAAGATTCCAATATTGAAGGGGTTTTTTTCCAAATGAATCCTAAAAAACACTCCTAGCCTGGATAGTTTCAATAGATTCTTTTACCAGAAAGCTTGGAATAAGGTTAGTCCTATGGTGAAAGCAGCTATTAAAGAGTTTTTTTCTTCAAGAGCTCTTTTAAAAGAGATTAATAAAACCTATCTCTGCCTAGTCCCTAAACTAAGCAATCCTGCAACTTTAGAGGAATTTAGACCTATTGCATACTCTAACTTCATCTATAAAGTGGTATCTAAGATTAATGCTAATAGATTGAAATCTGTTTTGGGGTCCTTGATTAGTGATAATCAAAGTGCTTTCCTATAGGGCAAACAAATTGGGGATAATATTTCCATTGTTTAAAAATTGCTCAAAAGTTATCAAGAAAGAATTCTCAAAAAAAAATTGTGCTTTTAAGATTGAGTTTAAGAAGACTTTTGACAGTCTGGAATGGAACTTTATGTTGAGTCTACTAGAAGTAATGGGGTTTTCGAGGGTGTTCATCAAATAGGTTAAAGGTTGTATTCTTCCACTTCCTATGATGTTTTGGTTAATGGATCTCCTACAAATATCTTCCATGAGCATAGAGGACTCAAACAAGGTGATCCTATGCTTCCTTATCTGTTTATCTTATGTATGGAAGCTCTAACATCCCTTTTAAAGTATAACATTGCTAGGGTTCAAGTTTGAAGCCTTATAGCTGATGTAAGAAGGTTTCTTTGGTCATCAAATACGGTGCTGGAAAAGGGAGTTATCAAGTCATTCGAAAAACTTATGAGGAATTATCTATGGGGAGGTGGTTGTTCAAATAAGGGGTATGCTAAGGTTAAATGGGTTGAAATCTACAGACTTAAAGGGGAGGGAGGATTGGGGATTATTCCTATCAAACTATCCAACAAAGCTCTATTGATGAAGAAATTATGTTCTGTTATGCAAGGAGATAATACCTTATAGGTTAAATGGCTTCATGCCTATGTCCTAAAGGGTCATAATATTTAGGCTATAAACCCTAAATCCTCCCACTCTTAGTTCCTAGCTCAATTACTGTAAGTCAAGGAGAATTTGGCTTCTGAAATTTCCTACCAGATGGGGTATGGAGAGAAGGCTAGTTCTTGGTATGATAATTGGTTAAGAAATGGATACTTAATTTCTAACCAGATTGTAGTTTAGCTCTTGAATCATATTCTTTAAATGCAACAGTAAAGGATTTTATAAGGGAGGGTCAATAGGGGGAATTCTCACTAGGAGTCCAGCACCTACAACCATCTTACTCCCCCCAACTATCGACTCTTGACCAATATATTTGGATAAATCATCCATAAGATTTGTTCGCAACAAAAAATTGCAGGGATTCAGAGGTCTACCACAGTGGCATGGTATCAAGCTATTTGGCATAAAAAGCTAAGACTGGGTTATTCTTTTATCTTATGGCTTACTGTTCAAAATAAGCTTAGCACTATGGATAGACTACCCATCCTGAATTCAAGGACAGATTGTGTCCTATATAACTCAGGTCAAGAAATTAAGGATCACTTATTCTTTGAGTGTCCCTTCTCGGAGGACAATTGGTCTTAGTTAAGACACAACTGTCTGTGGTCCCTAGGCTCAGTTCAATTCACAAGGATAATGCACTGGTTCAGCAAACTACATATTAATCCTCAACCTCATTGTCTAATCTACCTACTTTCCTTTGTGACTTCCATTAAGGAAATTTGGACAAAAAGGAACATACAAAGATTCCACTCTACTAGTAGAACTTCACGTCAAGTTAGACATTGCATCATTGCTAAAGTAAAGAATTGATTATCTCCTCTAACTCTATCAAAGATTGCTCACCCCAGATTACAAAAGAATGGCATTTATAAAGAAACATGTAGAGCAAAGTAGAAATAATGATACCTCATAGCAATAGATCAACAGTTCAAATCAGTTCAGTTCAACATCAACATTTATAAACCCATCATTTCAAAACAATTCAGTTCAACACAAAATAGTACATCCAATATCTCTAGTAGTTCAAAATCACACATTCATGGAAATTAAAGTACTAGCTTCTAAAATGGAAGGTAAAGTCACACATTTGACACTTACTTAGCTGTAGTGAAAGGGCTTTCTTCGCAACAACTTCTCACAAGCTAAATACACTTAATAGATTGCCACTAGTCCCTATTATAACCTACAAAGAAGTTTAATGGTGAAGAACATCTTTAGAAAAAGGGGAATAATTTGTGCCATCACAATTACGTAAGTCAAGAGCGCGACCAATAAGCTTCAATGCAGGTAGGATCTAACTGAGGTTGGCCCCAGCAATGAGGATCGCTCTCTCTAAGCCCCTGTACAGGGAGGATTACCAAGATCAGAGATTGGAGAGATTGAATGCATGCCTTAATTTTACAAGCCTTCACAAACATGAAGAGGAGATTGGTCTACTTGGGTTTGAGAAATTTTCAACATAACATGACCTAAAAGACGTACAAGGTAGGCAAGCAGGACCCCTTAGTCGACAAGCTCTTTCATCATCACCGCCTCCCTTCTTTTTCGAGAAACTTCTCTAACTCCTCCGAAAGTTAGAGTTCGATATACCCTAAAAGTCATTTGTCTTTGTTTATCTGATAGGAACGTGGTCGTTTAGTTTATGAGTGTTGCTATAATACGTTGCCGTTTTGCCATGTGAGGCCCTGTCCTTATGTCTTCTATATATTCATTAATGAAATATTTTTTAAATTCTCAAAAAAATGAATGT
>JAOSBO010033660.1:0-11341 GCA_027563915.1 Erythroxylum rotundifolium | reverse complement strand
ATGAATTTGGAAAAGGAAGGTCTTGAAGATTTACCTCCTTACCTTTAGCTTCATGCTTGCTTACTTCCCTATGCTCAGCTTTGTCCTTGGAACTTTCTGAAGTGGCTTCTTTGTTCTTTGACACAGATTTCCATTCGTTCAATAAGGACTCTTCCTTGAAACTTTCAGACTTCTTGATCTTCTCCTGTGGTAGAAGCATTTCTTCACTCTCAATTTCCTCATCACATGCTTCTTCTTCTTGATCAGTAAACCGCACTTGTTTCCCACTTCGCAAGGCAATTGCATTCAAACCTATTGGATTCATCACAGTGTTAGAAGGAATTGTTCTTTTACTTCTTGCTTGCTTCTCACTCAAATTGTTGGACAATTGAGTCACATAAGAATTGATATTTTCTGCCTTTGTCTCCAATTGTTCCATTCTCTTCTCTAAAGCATTGAACCTAGCAGTTGTTTTAGAGGAATCCTACTGGATGAGTATAGCTAATGCATTGAATTGATTGGTATTAAAATTCCTCTCTTCCTTTATCAAGGTCATCATATTTTATAGCAGTTGATTGGTGTCCTCATTGGTTGGGGCAGTCAGAGCTTGCTAAGGGTTGGAAAGCTGGTTAGTGGAAGTACCAACTCCTCCTCCTTGTTGAAATCTGTTGGTAGCTCTCCCCTCTTCATTCCTCCAACTAAATCTTAGATTGGCCTTCCAACCCTCATTGTAAGTGTTGTAGTAAGGGTCCCATTTCTGATTTGCTCTTCCTAGATACACTGTTGACACCTCTTCATACCGACCTAGACAGACACTGGTTATGAGCATTACCGGCCCACAAGTGTCAAAACTAGGTGCAGTAAGATCCATTGAAGATGATGGTCGATGCACATTCAAGTTCTTCAATTCCGTAGTGATGCAAGATAATTGTGAAGTGATTCTATTCTCCAACGAGTCAACCTTAGACTCTAGACTCTCCATTCTTCTAACTTGCGCTGTTGAAACTCCCAACTCATGGACCCGTTTGGTATCTCTCACACTATACTGTTGATGATTCAGAGCCATCTTCTTGATCAAATCCCATGCTTCTGATGCTGTAAGATCAATTAAAGATCCTCTTGATGCCGCATCCAACATACCCTTATCTTAACTTTTCAACCCATCATAGAAGAACTGCACTAACTGCTCATCAAGTGTCTAGTGATGGGGGCACCAAGACATTAGGTCTTGGAAGTGATTCCAATAATCATAAAGAGATTCGTCGTAATCTTGCATTGCTGAATAAATTTCTTTCCTCATCGATGAAGTCTTGGAAGCTGGAAAATACTTCTCCAAGAAGGCTTTCCTTAAATTGGCCCAACTATGGTAGGCATTGGCCACATGTCTTGGGAGGCTCATGTACCACTCCCATGCCTTTCCTTCTACTGACAAATGAAAAACTTTCCATAGAACTTGGTCTAATGAAGCTCCCACTGGCTTCATACTCTGGCAGATCATAGACAAGTATTGTAAATGCATATAGGGATCCTCTCTAGCCAAACCATGAAATTTAGGAAGAGAATTAATAAGTAATCCTTTCACTTTAAAGTTAACATCAAAATTAGGGCAAGCAACAGTAAATGGATCATAATTCATATCAGAGGTTGTTGCCTCCCTAATGGTTCTCCGTCCCTGATTCCCATTGTTCTTTCCAACTCTCACATGCTCTCCATTTCCTCCATTATCACCATTTCTAGGTTAGTTGGCATGAAAGTTAGGATTTTGTATAAAAGCGGGATTCTTAGCCATGATCACTCTTTCTCTCGACTTACTCTCACTAGTGGTTTGATTTGACTCCTCTTCCACAACTGTCCTTCTTCTCTCTTGTTCTTTCCTCTCTTTTCTAATCTTCCTTAAACATCTCTCAATCTTAGGTTGGAAAGGAACAAGTCTAGCTCTCCGGGGCTCACAACGAAAACAACACAAATGAAAGAAATTGTAACAAAATTTACTCACAGGAACATAAAGTCAAATCAAATGTGAGATGTGAAGGATGTGAGTGTATGATGTGTAAGAGTATGTATGAAGATGGATATGTGTGAAAGATGCTAAGTATGAAAAATCCAACCGTGAAAGTATGCTTTTGTTTTTGTTTTCAAAATGTATGCTATGCAAAGAAACTATACTATGGACAAGTATGAAATCAAACTATCCAAAATGAAATCTAAAGGAAAGGTTCCTATTATCAACAACGAACAAAGATGACAACGACTATCCTAAAGAAAACCAATTGCTTGGTTCCCCGAAAACGGCGCCATTTTGATCAGCTGTGTGATTGAGTCTTTGAATTACTCCCTTGAAAACTAAATCAAAAAGAATTTAATTCCAAGGATCGCAATATAGAATGCAACCTCGGGTCGTCTCACTTAATTGGAACCTAGAGCAAATGATCTAAGCTAGCCTAGTTGTCAAGAAATGAAACTAAATTAATTAAGAGTGGGGTTTTGGATTGTTTTGATTAAACTAAATGACTTGAACTAAATAAAAGAAAAGTGTGTAAAAAAGTATTTTTGGATTTTTGGGAAATTAAAAGTGAAAACTTAAACAATAATCAAATTTGATAGAATCCTCTTGAAAATGAGCTTTGGCTATCCTGGTTCTAAACAAATCTTTAGGAGCGGAATTCATTAAGTTTTTGAATGATAAACCTTAATGAATGTTTTAAGTCCAGGGTTTTAATCAATGAACTCCATTTCTTAAAACCTTGTTAAATGCATCTTAGTGTGTGTAATGGACAAGTTAATGCAAGTGGTCAATTTGAATCAAGCATAATCTCAATATTAAACACAACTAGGCAGATAAAAGAGCATTAACACAATCACCAAAAAGACATATATGAGACTTCATATATTGAGCATCCAAGTTCTACATAAACAAGTCCATAACACAGTACATTGTTCAACTCTTGATTAAACTCTAATCAAGAAAATCTAATTACAAGGCATAAATCCTAACTCAGGAGTTTATAACAATGTAATCAAATATGGCAGTGTAAAACAACTCCCCTTTGAAGCCCATTGAACTCAAGCCATCACTACATCTTCAAGAGGAAATGGTGTTTAGCCAAGCATCACTTTCGGAGCATTCACTAATGTAAACACTCGGGCAGCATCCATGGCGGCAACTACCAGACGAGAGTGACGATGAGAAGTAAAGACAATCAGTGATGGATGAAGGTTGAGAGTGAAAAATAAATCAAGTGGCTGCTGTGTCAACTCTCCGAATGAGTTCTGTCTCCTCTTCTCTGTATCTCCCGAATAACCTAATTTGGCATGTTTTTAAATGTAGGGTCGCGGGTCGAAACAATGAGAGATTTTTCCAAACATGGTCGAGTTTTCAAAATTTCACCGCAGCGACAGGTAAGCTCGCTGCGGCATTGCGTCTTTGCTGGATCCTTTGCCGTGGCATGGGATTAATCTTCACCATGATGAGCTTTCCCCGTAAGTTTTGCCTATTCTTTGTTCTTCGCCGCGGTGACAGATGGGCTCGCTGCGGCGAACTTTTCCCAAGGCTATGATCTCCTATTGACTTCAATTTACCACGTTGACTCCCTTCTCCTTGAGGATCCTAAAATCAAAAATAGCAATTTGCAGTATCAATTGTTCTTAGAAAACTTAAGACATGCAATTAATACCAACAATGACAATTTTTACTATCAACTTGCATAAAATAAAAGTGCACATTCAAGGATTAATTTAAGCATAAAATCAAGAATTAGGAGTCAAAAAGCATAGTAAACTCCATAACAGTGTTGCCAATTTAGATAATAAACTTGAGCTCAATCAAATAGCTTCCGACCTTAGATTTAGGATTAGATTGACTCTCCTCATAGGACCGATAACTTAGGTACTATACGAACGACTCGTGCTCTTGTGGTATTATCGAGGTTATAAATATTAAAACTTAGCATAAGTAAACCATCAATCATCTAGAAATAGGTTTACAAACAAACAATTCAATGAACACATTAAAATCATCTTTTCACAATACCCAATTGGTTAATACACAAATAACCAAACAATAACGAAAATTTGATTATCCATACACAAAACCCAAATTAATTAACATAGGATAACACGATCAATTTCTAATGAGAGATAAAAACAACAAAAATAGTAAAATGCACTTAATCTAGGTCGTTGACATCGATGTCACCACCAAATCGATGCTAGGACGTCTAGCCCTTTATGGGTCTCTCCTAAAAAATGCTTCAGCACCCACGTTATAACCCAGCCAAAAACCCTTCTTGCACCTCCACTATTCTGTTTTCTCTCCAACTTTGCTACTCTTCTCTTGATGTGATGAATTAATATCTTAGTCCATCTTACTATTCATGTTTTAAAACAAGGCTTATCCTCTTAAATATGCTTGCATTTCATATATGTCATCTTCGTGAAATGTAGAGTGCATTTTACTTAAGCTTCCTAGTTGTTGCGTCTGCGTTTCATGCTACTTCTTCTATCTAGTCACCTGCACTACGCTTTTCTAAAACCTCCAGCTACTGTGTCTTCGTCATTGTTGCATCATTTTGCTCTAATTCTTCTCCTAACTGTCTTATCTTCATTAATTAAAGTAATTGTATGCATGGCAAGGTTTTTGTGCATGGACTTTCCAAGGTGTATCTGAATTTAATGTTTAGCATGCCTTGCATAGTCTATGCATAACAACCTTGAGCAACTTTGATTTATTTATTTTTCTATTTTTCTTTTCTCCTTTTTGTCTTTTAATTTTCTTCTTCTTGCTCCTTAAAGACAAGTGAAAATTAATCTTTGGAAAATGGCCAAAATATAGAGCTTTTGACTCACTTTAACTTCTTTACTTCCGAATTGTGCCTAAAATCACATATGAGTCAAAGTGAATATCTTAAGCAATTTAATGTCATTGATCTCTAGGTGTTATGGAATAATTTCATAATCAGTTAAGCATCTATCAGTTTCCAAGCTTGTACATTACTTATTGTAAACTTAAAAATTTTAACAATCTACATAACATAAATCCATTCAGCCTTGCATAACTGGATTGAGCTTTTTGGCTATTGGAGTAGATTATCTCAACCTATCAAGCTTACTTCCATTCTAGTTAGTTAGAGTCTATTCTTGCCACCTTTTGTTATCTCTTTCCTTAAAACCTCCTTTATTCCTTCAACTACCCCTATCCCTTACATTCCCTCCTTGTCTTATTAGTCTTCCTTTCTTTTGCATTAGTGTCAACACAAGTCACCTTGTTTTTCTTCTTTTAGTCAAATATCCTTCTTTCTTCATTTTCTTCACTTCTAGTTTTGCACATTCTTAGCTTTTTCCCATCTTTTCCCTCCACTTTCCATTTCTAGCTTACAATTATAACAACTTTTTCTCTCCAATTTCTATCTTATGACCTGCCACACCATTTTAAAAAAAGTCAGACATTAAGTGTCTAATTAAGGAGAATTTCCTACCTCTTAGCCTAAATTATCCAAACCTTTCCTTAATATCATTCCTACTATCCTTTGCTCTAGCTAAAGATCACAATGAACTTGAGGTCATTAAAAAGAAAAAAGAGAATTTAGTTATAAGTGATAAGTGATGGAAATTATGAAAATAAGAAACTTTTCTACCTCTCATTAAATAAGACTGATGCTACTATAGTGTCCCTACTTATAGAATTCCTAAAAGAGGGAGCTAATAGATGGGAAGCCACCCTTCTAGGATTCTTCATGAACTATAAAAATTCTTTTCAGGCTATGAGTTCATGGGTAAACTCTAACTAGAAGAAGCACAGTTTGTAAGAAGTTCTTATCAATGATGACAATGTGGTTATCTCAAAGTTTTGCACCAATGCATAAGCTTTGAGAATAGTGGAAGCGAGACCCTAGAACCTAAACAATAGGTCTCTTTTCCTATGTTTGGTTGAACATTCACTCTATTCCACTAGATGGTTGAACCACATGAGGCATAAGTTATCTAGTAAATTTCTTAGGGGTCCCCACTTTTTTGGACAAATCAATAACTACAACAAAAAGGATAAACTATTCTAGGTTTGTGTATTGGTGGACGCTAATTAATCGTAGCTTTCCAATATATGTAAGTTTTAATATTTGACCTCTATAATCTACTAGCATATGGGTCATTCACGTAGTACCTAAGGTGTCGATCCCACGAGGAAGGTTATTCTAATCCTTAAATCTAAGGCCAAAATAATATGGAATGTTAAAAATGTAAAGAAACTAAAACAAGAATGCAATTTAATTAAGTAATTCAATTTAAGAATCAATCACAAAATATTAACAAATTAGCAATTATAATGCAAACATTCAAGAATTGACCTAAAGAACTACCAATTGAGAGAAAGGGGGATTTTTACCTATCTTTAACACTAACCTAATCGATTATGAACTATTAGATCATTAGCCCTAAGTGATCCTAAGGTTGATTACTCCTTCTCAAGTTATAACCATTAACCAAATTATAAACCCTAATCAGATTATGGAAAATTGCAATCTCTCAATTAATAATCTACCTAAACCCTACTTATATCTGAAGTTTTCCAATAGACTATCGGGAAATTATGTGAGAAATATCTTCACTCAATTACCGATTTGATTAATTCCTCGTTCTTATTAAATCACCTAACTCTCGCTAGCCCAATTTAATTATTTTTTATTTGATTCACCCTTTCAGTCTATTACCAAATTATGCAATCTCATAAATCAATCACAATGAATCTAAATAACATAAAACAATCAGATTTTTACTAAATCAACATATAAACAACCCAAAGGTGAGTTTAGACATCCTCAGCATTCACGCGATTCGATCATCAATAGTTATTCCAATTCTATACATTATTAAAATTGTAAGTACACCGGAAACAAGATCTGAATGGATGATGAAGGCATCAACATCGAAAAACCTCCTATTCCGGGAAGTACTTCATGTCAACTTCTTCTCCACATCTCTCTTCCTTATTCTCTTTCTCAATCTCTTGATGACCTCTCTTTAGGGTTTCACAATGGGGTTGATGCAAAAGCTCCTTCTTCTTGTTATGGTTGTTCTATTTATGTTTTTTTGTGTTTAGGGATGAATTAGGGTTTTTTGGGGGTCCGAAAGGTCTAAAAAATCCCTCAAAATGTGAAGTTTAGAAGTGGCTACAGGTCTGCCCAACGTAGCCCATGATCGTGGCCTATTTCTAGACCTTCTTTCGGCCATGATCGTGGGCCAACTCTGGTGCTTCTGTCACTTATTTCAGCCCGAATGTCTCTGAACCTTCTCCATTCTTTGATGCTGACCCTAAAACACTAATAAACACATCAATGTACCTCAAAAACATAACATTTGAGCTCAAATGGTTGTACTAACCCATAAAACATTCAAAACACAAATGATTAACAAACTAACACAATTCTAACCAAAACACATACTAAATGATTGAATTAATAGCTAAACACATATCAAACTATGCCTCAAAACATGATGCAATTTACACTTATCCATCCCTGTACTTAAACATTTTCTTGTCCTTTAGCAAACAAAAACAATCAAGAAAACACAAAACATGCATACGCAATAATAAGACAATGGTTTCAACTTAATGAAACAAATTTAATTATAAACATAATCCATCAAGTCGTTCTAACTTATTAACAATTGAAATCTGCATCTAAGCACCTTAGACTAAATATACAAATTAATCAAAATTTTAATTTTAAGTCTATTCACCTCTATCATTTGCATACACACATTGATAATCATTTAGTCAAAACAAAAGTGTAGCTATTCCTCAGTAGGTTTTCATGAAAAATTAAGCTACTAACAAGTTTGGTATGTTTTTATTTGAAAACATTCTTTTTGTTGATTTTTCTTTAAGGAAATGAACCTAGTCTTCTTACTCGAAGGCAAACATTTATGATGAATTTCGATCCAATTATTCAACTAACTTATGTTGTTATTAAGCTGCTTGATTGGAATGTCATTATAGCCTTTTTACTCGAAGGTACACATTTGTGATGTGTGTCTATCCGGTTACTCAGCTACATCACATTCTTAACTCGCTACTAGTTCTATTCATAACCTAAAGGCCAATAGAATAGTTATTTTAGTTAAAATTTATACAACTTTTTTAACACAAAATTTTTCCTACCGTATTGCTTTAGCTAATCATTCTCATAAAAATGTACTAATAATGCCACTTATTTGTTTGGCCTAAAATTATAAATGAGTATGGAAAATTCCTAAGGTGAATGGACTAACATCATATCCTAGTTAACCAGCATATTTAGCCCTACGTAACTTAGGACACTAATTTCATAAGCTAATAAATCTTCGCAACCTAAAACACAAAGTTTAAGGTTAAATCTATCCCGTTAATTGCTAACCATTAATGCATCCACACAATTCACATCATGCAACCTAAACAAACTATCATCCAATATGCAAAATTCACATTCAAGGTAAAAACACACAACCCTCCCCACACTTGAACAACACATTGTCCTCAATGTGAGAAGGTTACACAAACACACCGGGGGGAATAAAACACAATATACGAAAAAATAAGAAGAAAATACTAACAAAATGAAAAGAAAAGGGCTAGAACACAAAACTGTCAAGGTGATTAAGGTAGTGACGGTGTCAAAGATGGAGACCAAATATGCTTGATGTCGAGCTAGCTTTCCTATCTTATAATTGATTTAGGAAGAGTAAGCGAGTTAGTAATGCCATATCATTTCAAATTATTAAAATTTTATTTTTGAAATTTGAAACAAATCTAACTACGCAATAATTTAAACCTAACTATAAAACATACTAACCTTTGGCCATTAGCTTGACCTTGTATTATTGAAAACTCAACTGGGATCAATTATGAGTGGCTTGCTTCCACCCTTCTCATTCAACATTAGTTTCGTAGCCTGTGAGTAACCTACAAATTACAAAATGATCAGAAGGAAAATATTGACAAATTTGAAAAAACAAATTAATTTCAATAAAGTCCTTTTCATTAACAAACTATCAATAATATTGGAAAAAATGAAACTCCCTGAATCTTCCGTCAAATCCAATAGTTTGTCCTGTAAGAAGGTAAGTTCCTCTCTTTCTTCCTTAATCACCTTCATCTCCTTTACTTCTTCTGCTCCACGAATAGAAACTTTCATAGCTTCTTCAAACTCAATGTTTATTTTCATATGTTCTTCGCCCTTTTATTATTTAGAATATTTGAACACATCAATTATCCTAAATGAGCTACTCTCCTTTGGATTCTTTAATACAACATTCATGTCAAATGTCACTTGGTCATCATTAATTTGAAGGATAAGGTTCTTTCTGTGGACATCTACTAAAGATTTTTCAATTTTTGCACATGGTATATCAGGAACTGGGGAATAAAAGGGAGGGTTGGCATTCTTTTCTTCATATGCTTTCATCATCTCTTAGTCTTCAATAAGGTGGGGTTTGATTTGTTTTTCCACTAGGCCTTCTAGCTCTCATCCGTTCTTAGGTGTGATAGCCTCATATTGCTCTCTTTGATGTATTTCCTTATTACCTAGAAAGTCTTCTACACTTCTCTTACAAAATTCATAAGAAAACTGTCTCACTTGAATCTTTAGGTTGTAAATAGACAAGGCATGATTTTCTGTTACTTGTTCAATTTACTCTTCTAGTCTCTTTTAGCCCTCTTCCATATCCATAAGCTTATCCAAGATCTTCTCCAATTTAGAATCCCATAAACTGGACTCATCTTGTTGAAGTCTTAAAATGTCTTGACATCCTAAATGAGTCCTTACATTATTAGACCAACAGAAATCGGGGTTGGTCAACCACCCCAGAGTGTATATGTTCCAATAAGGATCATTACTTTCCCGACCATACTGTGCCTTATTATAATTAGTAAAAGTTCCTTGCTCCCTATAATATATATCTTCCATCATTGTTCTTTCCGATTCTTCTTTGCATTTAGCTCTTCAAATATCTCATTTATCATTCTAAGATGTCTTGTTGTGTCTCTACTTTACGCCCCAAACTTCTTTCTTTATTTTTTTAAAACAAAAGATACGAAAAAAGCCTTAGACTAAAGAACTAAACTAATCACCTCCCCGGTAACAGCGCCAAAAACTTTGATCGTGGTTTTTCGATATGTGTAAGTTTTAATATTTAACCTTGATAATCTGCAAGTGTACGGGTTGTTCGCATATTACTAAGGTGTCGATCCCACAAGGATGGTTAATCTAATTCTAAAATCTAAGGCCAAAACAATGTGCAATAATCAAAATGTAATGAAACTAAAATTTAATCAAGTAATTCAATTCAAGAATCAATCATGAAATATTAACGAATTAGCAATTGCAATATACACATTCAAGAATTGACCTAAAGAACTACCAATTGAGACAAAGGGGGAATTTTTACCTATCTTTAACGCTAACTTAATCAATTATGAATTATTCAATCATTGGTCCTAAACGATCCTAGGGTTGATTACTCTCTCTCAATTTATAACCATTAACCCTAAATTATAAACTCTAATCAGATTATGAAAAATTGCAATTTCTCAATTAACAATCTATCCAAACTCTAATTAGATCTGAAGTTTTCCAATAGACTACCGAGAACCTATATGAGATCTCTCTTCACATAATTACCGATTTGATTAATTTCCTGTTCTTATTAAATCACCTAACTCTCGTTAGCTTAATTTAATTATTTCTCATTTGATTCACCCTCTCAGCCTATTACCGAATTATGCAATCTCAGAAATCAATCACAATGAATCCAAAAAACATAAAACAATAAGATTTTATTAAATCAAAGATAAAAACAACCCAAAGTGAGTTTAGACATCCTGAACATTCATACAATGTTAGATCAAAAATAAAAACATGCTTAGTTTGGCTAAACGGTAGATTTCAAAAACTTTTTCCGAAATCACAATATGGTGGAATTGTAAACACCAAATCAACATGCTTTAATCCATACATGATACATATTGGGAAATCGGGTCGAGATCTGATCCGAACCGTAGCGAAATAATCACAAAACTTTTTCGTAACTTTTGATTTCCTGAAAACCAAGATTTATTTAATTCTATAAAATGATTAACATAAATCATAATAACACGGAATTTAATTCGTACCTTATTCCAAAGCTTGATCTTTGTCATGTCGTATCCATCGAACCATTTTCGAAATCGATCTATCTCAACCACCATAGCCGCACAAGTGTCCGGCCTCTAACAGTATCCACAGAACAGGTTGAGAGAACTCTGTAACTTTTATAGAGAGGGTTAAGCATGAAGTGCTAGCTCCATAGAGCTCAAGCCTATTTATAATAAGCTTTGGACATTTTAGTAATT
>JAOSBO010033654.1:0-11342 GCA_027563915.1 Erythroxylum rotundifolium | reverse complement strand
TGAGAAATGTCATTTTATGGTAGATAGTGGCATAGTGTTAGGTCATCGCATCTCCCAAAAGGGGATTGAGGTTGATAGAGCCAAGATCGAAATCATTTCTTCACTTCCTTATCATACTTGTCTAAAAGAATTGAGATCTTTCTTGGGGCATGCAGGGTTTTATCGGCGTTTTGTAAAGGATTTTAGTACAATTGCTTTATCCCTTTCTACATTGTTCAAAAAAAAATATTGATTTTCACTTTGATGATAAATGTAGACATGTTTTCAACACTTTGAAATCCTTGCTTGTTTCACCTCCTATTCTGACTGCACCTAATTGGGATTTGCCCTTTGAATTGTCTTGTGATGCTTCTAATTTTGTAGTTGGTGCTATGCGTGGACAGAGGGAGGGAAAGCGATCTAGAGTGATAGCTTATGCCTCTAAGACACTTGACTCCGCTCAAGTGAACTATACCACTACCGAGAAGGATCTTTTTGCTATAATCTTTGCTTTAGATAAGTTTAGACAATATCTGATAAACTCTCGAGTGGTTGTTTTTACAGATCATGCAGCGGTGTGGTACTTGTTCAAGAAGCCCCAGTCTAAACCAAGATTGCTGAGATGGGCTTTGTTGCCGCAGGAATTCGACATTGAAATCAAAGATAGAGCTGGGGTAGAAAATCATATGGCTGACCACCTTAGTCGTTTACCCGAAGGCACTGAGGAAGTTGACTCTTCTGATCTTACAGTTGATTCTTTTCCTAATTCTGCACTTTTTACCTTGGCAGTGCAGGAGCTTTGGTAGTCAAATATTGTTAATTATATTGTAGCTAATCTTGTGCCTCCTTCTATGTCTAAGTTTCAGGTTAATAAGTTGAAAAGGAAGGCAAGGTACTATATCTGGGATGCTCCAATTCTTTGGAAGCAATGCAATGACCAAATCATCAAACGATGTGTTCCTAACAATGAGATCCACTCCATCCTTACCTTTGCACATTCTTTATCTTGTGGGGGGCATTTTAGTGCTAATAGGACTGCTAGGAAGGTTTTAGAGTTTAGGTTTTACTGCCCTACCTTATTCAAAGATTCTTATTCTTTTTGCAAGTCTTGTGATAAGTGCTAGAGGTTTGGGAGTCTAGGTAGAAAGCATGAAATGCCTTTAAGACCTATGCATTTTTGTGAAATTTTTGATGTTTAGGGCATAGAATTTATGGGTCCCTTTCCTCCTTCATTTGGGTTTTCATATATATTATTTGCAGTAGATTATGTGTCTAGATGGGTAGAGGCAATGCCAACTAGGAAAGATGATGCTTCTACTGTTGCTAAGTTTTTACGTTCTAATATCTTTTGTAGGTACGACATTCCAAGAGCAATTGTCAGTGACCAAGGAACACATTTTTACAATAAGACTATCAAGTCTCTAGTTGCTAAATATGGAGTTAATCACAAGTTGGCCACTCTTTACCACCCTTAGACAAATGGGTTAGCTGAAGTCTCTAATCGGGAAGTGAAGTGGATACTAGAAAAGATTGTGAAATCATCTTGCAAGGACTAGAGTGAAAGAGTTGAGGAGGCACTATGGGCTTATAGGACTGCCTACAAGACCCTATAGGCATGTCTCCTTTCCAGTTGCTATATGGCAAGTCTTGCCATCAACTTACGGAGATCAAGCACAAATCTTATTGGGCAATCAAGGCATGTGATGCAGACCTAGAATCTTCACTTGAAAACCGGACAATGTAACTCCAAGAGCTTGAAGAGATGAGACTTGAGTCCTACGATAATGCCAGAATCTACGAAGACAAGTTGAAAATGATTCATGACAAACAGATTCTGAGGAAAGAGTTCCATGAAGGTGATAAGGTTCTAAAGTTCAAAGCCCGATTAAAGTTGATGCCCGGGAAGTTCGTGACCAAGTGGGGGGGCCCTTTCAAAGTTACCAAGGTGCATTTATTTGGTACGGTAAAGCTAGTGGATGAAGCAACTGGTCATGTTTCACAAGTTAATGGTCATCTACTTAAGTACTACCATGAGGATGAAAGACCCCAGTAATCACACGGTTGTTGCCTTCCACCCTTCTCCTTTATTTTCTATTGTATTGATGGTGATATCTGCCTGCTGAGATAATTAGGAGTAAGTGTGGGGGAGGGAACCTCTCCAGTAGGAAGTAGTTGTAGTAGGTTATTTTCGTTTAGTAGTTGTTAGTTTGGTTTCATCTTACTCTTGCCATCTCACCTACACTTGTTTTTCTTACATTGAGGAAAATGCATTGACTAAGTGTGGGGGAGGGATTGTTTTTCCACTGCTTGGATTGCCATTTTATTGACTTTGCATTATGCATTGTTTGTTTGATTGAGCTGAATTAATCTGAAAAATTCAAATGAATTAATCGGAAAAATTAAAAAATTTTGAACTTTTTGAGCTAAATTGATTGGGTTTATCTCTTGAGAACGATTTGCTTCTGTGATTCCCACCTTCTACGTGACTTTTTGCAATCCTTGGGCTTTGTTTTCAAATCTTTGTTGCTTATGCATGTGAACATTGGCGTGTCAAGGTTTAAATGCATTTTGATTTGAGTAATTTTTATTCTTAGTTGATTAGCATAGTGGAGTGCCTTTGGTACAGTGATATTAACCTTGATTTTATAGCTTGATTTTAGGGAGGAAACATTTTAGAGAAATCCTTGTTGGAAGGATTTTTTAGCCTTACTTTTCTTTCTCATCTTGTGTGATTTCCACCTAGTTTGGTTAGCCTCTAGAACTTGTCTAGATTCTTTTTCAAAGCTGCATTAATACCTAAATTTGTGAGCATGATAGGGGCATTCATTTCTAAACCCTTTCACCCAAACACAAGCCATTTCAACTGACCATTGCTTACCCCTTTAAGCCCTTCATTTTCTTTCATTCCATTCTTTTTGAACAAGTGTTTTGTATGAGTTACATTATGCTCTTCAAGATTAAATGTGCATCATTGATGTTGCTATTTTTATCTTCTTGGTCTATTTTTATCTTCTGGGGTTTGGTATGCCAATATTCTTTAAAAAAAAGTAAGAAAGAGAAGAAAATGTACAAAAAAAAGAATTGAAAAGGCAAAAAAGAAGAAGAGAATTTTGGAAAAAAAAAGAAAAAAAAGAGAAAAGAATAATTTGGCCAAAAAGAATAAAGTTTGAAATAAGGCATTCCTTGGTGGTTAAAGATTAAAGATTGGTTCTTTAAAGTTGATATTTGCACATTGATGTTCATTTGATGGCTGCACTTTAGCTCACTTTGAGTTGTTTCTTAACACTCATGCATTGCATTTGTCATTATTTCCATTTCATCCATTCATTATCCTTTCATCAACATTCCAACCCTATAAAGTCCCCTTGATCATAAATCTATGGTATGTTAGTGGTGAAGATAGTAGAATCTTTACAAGCTTATGGTAGGTGCTCATTTAGGTGGATTTAGTGAAAATTTTCCTAATTGAGAGATGAGTGAGACACTTATACCTTATGAGAGATCTATTATGTTTCTCTTCCTTCTATCTTGCTATGTCTCTTGTGTTAGTTTCTTGCATCGAAGCATTCCATGATTTTTGGTTGATTAGGGATAGAGGTTGTTTGAGTTGATTGCACATTCTTGCCTTGTCGGTTTTATGTTTTCTTGCATTGAGTTTAACTGTTGGATCTCTTTATTGATATTTTGCCCAGGAGTGCAAAAGGCTAAGCATGGGGGAGTTGACAAACTAATTTATTTACATATATTTTCATATCAGTTGGATGAGTTTTTGTTACTATAATTGGTCTTTAGGGAATTATTTGAATTATTGTGCCTTACATTTAATTTGTGTTTATAGGGGCAAAAATTGTCGTATTTTGATTTAACTGTAATAAATTGATTTTTGGACAATTTATGCTACTTTATTTGTAGGGTACTTGGAGAAATTAGAGCTCAAAAAGATGAAGTAGTGATCTGAGGTATTAAAATAGCTGGAGAAGAGACCAAAAACGTCAACGTTGAGACAGCTGGAAAAAGAAGAGAAGAAACGAAAGCGTGGAAGAGAAAGATGAGAGGTTCGTGCATGGCTGGGACAAGGAGAAAACGACAACGTGGGAAGTTAAGAAGTGAGGTGTGCATGTTGCTGAAAGAAGAAAAAAAACGATGGCATGAAGAAACCATACCATATGCAGAAAACGACGCAGCAGCTGGAGAGCAAGGGACATAACGCACAAGCTACAAAGACAAAACACAAACGCAGAGTCCAAAAGGAGAGATACAGGAATTTAACAGAAACGACAGTGTGCGGAAGATAAATGAAGGAGGCTTGTGGGTCTGGAAAAACAAAGCAAGTAAAAGGCTGGGACATAAATTAATGAGATATATCACACTACAAGGGAGAGAGGCATTTGTCAAAGGTGTGCCTACTGTGTGGTGTATGAGGCGCAAGTGAGAGGGCTAGAGGCGCTCAAAAAGAAGATAGATCTAGGTTTCATTTTCAGTCCTGGTCTCCCACAAAAATCCAAACCATCATCTCCCATAAATCCAAAACCACTATTCTCACCTTCCATGGCTGACCGTTGGAGCTCACCTTTCACAGTGCCTCCCATGGTTTTTCGTGGCTAGTTCACCCTGATCTTCTGATTCAATGGCAATGGCAGGAGCTTGGGTTTTTGATAGGGGAGTTTAATGCTGCATTTATTTTCTACCCATTTGATTATTTAGTGATTCCTAGGTCTTAGAATATCTATTTAATTATTTGAAGTTATGTATGAATTAAGTCTTTGAATTGGAAAATTCTATGGCTGAATTATTATTTAGCAATTAATATTGTACTGATTTTGGGTTTAATTTCATTACTTTGTTTTAGGTCAAGACTTGGTATTGAAATTTTACTGACTATTTGGTGATTATTCAAGGTGGCTTGAATGATTGGATTATTATATTAGTTGCTTGTGTTAATCCCGTTTTCTTAATTATTGAGTGAAATTTGAGCTTTAGTTTTAGTATCCTTCGTTCTATTTTACTATCCTGGTGGTAGTTAGTAGATTAGAATTTTGGAAAATATTTTTGTAAGAATTCGAGGTGGCTCGGTTGTTAGATTAAAAGCTCGATTTTAATTCTTGGTTCATTTGTTCTAACTCCCATATCTATTTGAGTGAACTATTGAACTAGAGGATTGCGTCATCATTGTTAGTTAATTGCGTCTTTCTTCTTAATTTAATTAACTCATTACCATTTCATATTACTCATTTTAATTTTAAAATACCAAAAACACGTCCTTAGTGTTTATCTTAATTTGTTGCAAACTTTAGCGGTAATTGTTCAAATCAAACCCCATTTTATAGTTTAGGTTGCATTTCTTTTAATTACTTAAGAAATTAATTTCATCTTTTGGTTCCTCAAAGAGAACGACCCGAGGTTGCATCATATGCAATCCGTAGTTAAAATTTTGAAGTAACCCCAAGGCGACAATCGGACCAAAAGGTTATTTCAGTAAGACAACTCATTCCTTATAACGACGCTCACCTCACTGACCAATTTTGCAGTTTAGATCTTATCCACTAGGCGCCGTTGCAAGGGGTCAATCGTATTGACAACTTGGTGTTCATTGCAACATTCATCCGTTGCAACTCAACTATTTTTGTCTTACCTTTACCTTGTTTTTTAATGTCAGTATTGGAACCTGAAAAAAAAAACATAATGAGAAAAACACACTAAACATGTAATGAGCAATTTCAGTATGAATGTAAATATGTTTGGTTAACAATAACAGACTTGAAGATCCCTCATAACTAGTAGATGATGTTAGTAAAGGTTGTTGCTGATTTTCTTCATTCGATGATGGAATTGTTGGTTGTTCTATGAGAGAAACTCCATCTGCCGTTACCACCCTCTTTGCCTTATTTCTACCAAGTGTCAGTATAATGAACCAATGTAAAACAAAATATAAATATAACGTATAATTGTAATTGAAAAATAAATTTAACATTTTATAAAACATTAAAAATATGATTGTAGTCATGGTAAATTCACATAACTAAAACATCAACAACATAAGACAATTACAACTTGGAGACATTTCAAACAACACAAACAATTTATTTATATGCAATCATCATGACATGATTTTGAAAAGTGTCATCATTAAGTGACACATGAAAAATATGCTTGTAGTCATAGTAAATTAACATAAGTAAAACATCAACAACGTAAGGCAATTATTTTCTTAACATTTCAAACAACACAAATAATTTATTTACATTCAATCATCATGATCAAGATTTTGAAAATATCAACATCCGCAAAAACATCAATGAAACATTAAAAATATGCTTGTAGTCATCTTAAATCAACATAACTAAAATATCATCAACATAAGGCAATTATCTTCTTAACATTTGAAATAATACAAACAAGTTATTTATAAATATCTAATTTGTGCACAAAGAAGGAAGATTCAGAGTGGTACTTTTTATACATTAAAGTAGTATTGTTTTAATAACGTGGTAGTGTTTTTTTAAATATATTTGATATTTTTACCTATATAGTATTTAAAGCTTAACAATGAAGCTTTCTAAGGTTCTTATTAGCTTAACTGTAAATATTAAAGTTTCTAAACTCAATCTTAAATTTGATGGTAACGTATGTCAGTACTTTATCTTTGTTGACCCCTATTGTCAACTTAAACGTGTAGCATCCTTGTCAAAATAATGGCAAAGCGAAGGATTAATGGAAATGAAAATGAAAGTAGAACATATATAACAAAAAAATGTTTTTGTTGTATATGTTCCAGTTGTTGCCATTGGAAAAAAATACAAAATTTGGGTTTCTTTAAAATTTATATGGTTTTTTACTATTTAGGAACAAAAAACAGTAAGGGTATCAAGACAAATATATTTTATAATTTATTTTTGAAAATCACAATAAGATAAATAAATATTCTCTCAATTATCTTTTATAGTTAATAATAAAAGAAAAAGATGAAGCACATTGAAAAAAAGAATGTTCAACATTATAATATTACTTTCCTCTTTATGATATTCAAAATGCATAATTGGTCACTAATCACCACCACCAGTATATAGCTGGTTTCAATAAGAAAATATTTTGGGACTATTTTATTTTGAATGTTACCTATAATTCTACATATCATATTATCATCCAGAAAAAATTGAACAATATGAGCAAAACAACATAACTAATTAGTGTCTTGCAACCAATATGACTGAGTTATATCGTAGCAAATTCCTTGTCTTTTTTTACTACAAATAAAGTAGAGGTATGTGATTTCTTAAGCTCAAGTCAACTAATTCATATAAGAGTTAAGGAAAATAGGCTAATAATGTAGTGGACATCTGCCTCGAATATACTCACAACACTCTACTCTAAAGAACCTCTCTATAAATGAAACTCAATAATTTTTCACTTTCTTTTCTATGCTTATCATCAACATTATCTTACATGTTGAGAACAGGTTACAAATGAAAACAAGTCCACTTTGGGACAAAAAATGAATCAGAACAAACAACAGGACTTTAATCAAAACACCTTGTAACCATAACGTAAGACACACCCAACTTTAACCATTCATTGTGTCTGTTCCCTTTCTTCACCATCATTAACACATTTCAAAACAAACCTAGCAATTAACTTGCTCAATCCATGCAAACAACTCAACAAATCGAAGAAACCCACAACAATTACTATTCAGTATCATTAACACTTTCAAAAACAAACCCACAACAAATTGGAGAAAAACTTACTAGGTTAAGCTTAACTCCAGGAGACGACAGATGGGGGGAAGATAAGAACAACATGTTGCACAATGACAAGAGGAACATAATAGAAAATAGATCAGTTTAAGAGAAAAGGAAGAAACGACAAAGAGGGGGCTGAGGGGAAGGCTAAGGGTTTAATTTTGGTAGACAAACGACAACATCTCACCAAATTTTTTTTTACCGTTGCAACATTAAGCGACATAAATGAGATTTGTTGTCAAATGCAACCTTTAGCTACGATATATGCCAATACATTTGGCAAAATGTGAAAACTGACGTAGTTATATTATTCTGATCTCCCATACTTTGCAACGAAACTAAGATTCATTGCAAAATTCCATGCTTTGGCTACGAAACAACTATAACGTTGCAAAATATACAACATTTTGCTACCAAGCTGTTAAATCGTCGCAAAAAGTATTTCTTTTTACCTTTTCCAGCGATGGAAATTTTCGTCGCCTAAAAGTGTAATTTTGCTACCAATTTTATATAATGTTGCCAAAACCTAAGCATTTTCTTTACATTTTTATTTTTCTTAATTGATTAACATATATAAAATTGTCCTATCACCAATAATAAAATGAAAAATTAATCTTCTCATTTATATATGCAATTGTTCTTCATTTGCTTAATTTTTGGGAATGACTAATCTTACAGTAATTAAAAAGTTTAATTTTTTTAAATAAGTTTTTTAAAATTATATTAATGAAAATGTATAATTGTCTGAAAATTGTAAGTCAATTTTATTTTATTTGAACAGTCAACAAATTAATTTCCAAATAGTTTTCAAATGAATAATTTAATTTTTAATTCAAATTACGTTTTATTTAGAATAGGAAAATAAATTCATTAAAAATTATTTATGAACCAACCAACTTTAGTGACGAACCATGTATTAGTCACTACATCTGACGATTGTCGACTAAATATAATAAATCATAGCAAATTAATTAATACTACTTCTAAACAACTACAGGAAACAAAAAATGACATCATTTACCAAAACTAGAAAAACGACGTCGTTTTATATTAGATTTTCAAAGACAAAGACATAAAAGCCTACTCCATTCTCGTTCAAGCCGTCAACACCAATCCAAAGTCCTCTCGTAGATAACTTGTGCTTGGGTTTTTGGTTTTGCTCATCACCGTTAAAGAATGATTATTCATTGAATCGGTATTATCCTTTTGTTCTTTTGTTCTATTGTGATTATTCTTTTGTTCCATTGTGATTATTCACTAAAACCCTTTAGGTGTTTATTGTGAGTTATTAATTATGTATTTGATGAATGAGTTATGCTTATGGTTGTGTTTTGAAGATGATTTACTATCTATCTTTGTTATTTCTTTATGTCTGTCTTCCCACTGTGTTTTGTTGGAAAAATTACGCAAGATCGAATCTAAACGCAGCAGAATAATTTAATTTTTTTTCACAGAATCAACTTTAACAGAATTAAATTAGAATCATAAAACAAGAAATTGATAAAGTTATACTAACCTTTTTCCGATTTCTTGTTATAAATTTTTTATTCTTTGAAACTGCCAATTCCATGAGCCGTTCAATCGTCCGGCCTCTAACGGTATCCACGGATCTCTTTGGAGAAAAACTCAAAGCAAATTTGAGAGGAAAAATTTTAAGAAGTGCTAGCCTCCATTTTTCTAATTTTTTCCTTTTATATGAAAAGTAAGATTTTTCATATCCTTGGATTTTAATAAAATTACAAGTAAAGTCAAACTTTAATTATAATTATTAATAAATCCTTATAAGATCAAATATCACATATTGACCCTTAAAGTTTCTAAAACTTCTCAATTAAGTCCAACTTAATTCAAATTTCATTTTTCTCCTTTATAGATCTTTTATGTGTGACCCATTAGGTTCCTAATATGTTGGCCATGATTATAAATTCTAATTCTAATTCATAATTAGAATTAGATAAATTAAAACTCCTTTTAGTTTATCTTTAATTCCCTAATTAAACAATTTATAATCACAAATCATGATTGACATCTAGCAACATATCATGACCACCCAAATATTAGGAATGTCAAAGTGGTTTGACTTAATTTGCCTATACATAGTTATGATGTACAAATTAACTCTTTCGTCATCTAATGTTCCAATTGGACTTATAGTATGGGATTCTTGTCTGCTCTAAATAATCCAACCATGTTTGTTCTTGCTAATTAGTAAATGATTTATAATTGATATTTGGAAACAACCTTTCCAAATTTCAATTTACTCTGGCAAGAGATTCCCAAAATCATTACTAATCAAGAACAACAGAACATTCTTCCTAATTACTTTAGGATAACGAATTCTTTATTGATTTACTCAACTATCTCCATATAGTTCATACTATGTCCAATAACTACCAAATTGAACTATTCCAATAGTAGAATATAAATAGCATCAAAACATAGTAATTCTCACATGAGATAACTTTGGTAATCTTAAGTCTAAACATCAATTATACAACCATCATACTGAGATAATCCACAGACACACAAGTAATGTTCCATTCGGGATTCTCTTAATCGGGTCAGTTCAGTGAACATATTCTTTAATAAGCACCCATATGTATGTTTAAGTGTCTCCACACTTTAATAAATGAGATCAATTACTTTCTTCACAAGAAAGAAACAAATATGTGCTAGTCTAACTATTTCATCAATAACCCGTCTTGATGAAACTACGACTAGGAACATTTTAGGAATAATATAACAAATGCAATTCAAATCTCATAACTATAATCACATTATAATTTCTAATTGCATAACAATTATTGCAGGGATTTTATCTTTATGATTAATAATTAAATAATTAAAAATACTCAAAGATAAAGAATGTCTTTTTATTGAATAAAACAAATTTTATACAATTAAATGTACAACCAAAATTGGCTGCAAGGGCATACACCAACAATCTCCCACTTGCATTAAAGCCAATCACCAATATATCGAATACCATAGCCATCCATATGTCTATCGTGTCTCTTTTGAGATAAAGGCTTAGTAAGAGGATCTGCAAGATTCTCTTCTGTGGGAATTCGCTCTATCTGGATGTCCTTCCGTTCCACTATCTCCCGGATCAAGTGAAACTTTCGCAATACATGTTTAGATTGCTGATAAGACCTCGGTTCCTTCGCTTGTGCAATAGCACCATTGTTATCGCAATACAATACTATCGGATCAACAATACTAGGAACCACTCCAAGTTCAGTGATGAACTTCTTGATCCAAACTGCTTCCTTCACTGCATCAGAAACTACAATATACTCAGCTTCAGTTGTTGAATCTGCAATGGTTGGTTGTTTGGAACTCTTCCAACTAACTATACCACCATAAAGAGTAAAAATGTACCCTGACTATGATCTACTATCATCTTGATCAGACTGGAAACTGGCATCCGAATATCCCTGAACTCTCAGTTCAGTTCCTCAATAGACTAGAAAATATCTTTAGTCCTTTTCAAGTACTTCAAGATGTTTTTCACAGCCGTCCAGTGACCTTCACCAGGATTAGCTTGATATCTACTTATTATGCTTAAAGCATAAGGAACATCTGGTCTCGTACATAACATTGCATACATAATCGATCCAATAG
>JAOSBO010033638.1:0-11345 GCA_027563915.1 Erythroxylum rotundifolium | reverse complement strand
TGCAAGCTACCACATGTCAAGCCATTTATCACTCAATGTATGATGCCACATGTCAATCTTTAATTGGTCCACATGTCTCAGAAAATTTATCAAAAATTTCAAAATAATACTAATAGTCTCAGAATAAAATTTCCATTGTTTATTCGCATTTCATAATTCCATTTTACCCGAAAAATGTCATGAATGCTTGTTGTATGTGTCCAAAATGCTTATACACAATAAGCAAATATTCAAATATGCAAAGCATAAAATGTACTGATTTTTTTATAATATTCTACCCCTAATATGGGGTGTTACAATTCTTCCCTCCTTAGGAAATTTCGTCCTTGAAATTCATACCTGATCTGAATAGTTGCGGTTACTGAGCTTTCATAGTTTCTTCAGGTTCCCATGTTGCTTCCTCTAGTCCATAATGTTGTCAAAGTACTTTTACCAAAGGCGTTGATTTGTTCCTAAGCTGTTTGACTTCTTTGGCTAATATCGAAACTGGCCCTTCTTCATAAGGCAAATCCGGTTGTACTTGAATTTCTTGCATAGGAATCTTGTGTGAAGCATCAGACTGATATCTTCTTAGCATTCAAACATGAAACACATCATATAGCTTTGCCAATTCTTCAAGTAAAGCCAACTGATAAGCTACTGGTCAAATTCTTTTCAGAATTTCATAAGGACCAATGAATAGCAGACTAAGCTTACCCTTCTTTCCAAACTAAAGTATGTGTTTCCATGTTGACACCTTCAAGAACACCTTCACCTTATCGCCTACTTGATACTTAATATCTCTCCTTTTTAGGTCAGCATAAGACTTTTGCCTATCACTGGCAACTTTCAATCTTTGCTGAATAATTTGAATCTTCTCTTTAGTATCTTTCACAATTTCTGGCCCGATCATTTTATTTTCAGTCAATTTAGTCCACCATATCAGAGTTCTACACTTCCTACCATACAACGCTTTATAAGGTGCCATACCAATGCTCATCTGATAACTGTTATTGTAAGTAAACTCCATTAGAGTCAGATAGTTATCCCAACTTCTGGAAAACTCTAATACACAATCCCGCAACATATCTTCCAATATTTGTATAACTCATTCAGATTGTCCATCTGTCTGGGGATGGAAAGTAGTACTAAACTTAACCTGAGTTCCCAGAGCCTTCTGTCAACTTTTCCAAAATCTCAAAGTAAATCGAGGATCACGATTTGAAATGATAGACAGTGGTACACCATGCAATCTTACTATCTCATTTACATACAAATCTGTAAGCCTATTCAAAGAATAGTTAAGATGAACAGGCAGAAAATGAGCAGATTTTACAATCACCCATACAACATCATGCTTCCTTTGAGTGAGAGGTAGTCCAGTGACAAAATCCATGGTAATGTTATCCCATTTCCATTGAAGAATAGGAATAGGATGTAGCAAACCAGATGGGACTTGATGCTCAGCTTTAACCTGCTGGCATGTCAACATTTTTCTATATAATCCACAACATCCCGTTTCATACCTGCCCACTAGTAATACTGCTTCAAATCCTGATACATCTTCTTTCCACCCGGATGCATAGTAAATACTGTATTATGAGCCTTAAACAATAGCTTCTTCTTCAATTCATCATTATCTGGTACATACAGTCGATCATTATAATGCAATTCACCATCACCTTGCACCGAAAAATCAGACTGTTTACCTTCCTGAGTAGCCACGATAAGTTGTTGTAACTCATCATCAGCTCTCTGAGCATCACAAATTTCTTGCCTCAATTTAGACCTTACTTTTAGCTAAGCTATTAAAGCTCCATCAGATTCGAGTTCCCATTCACCTTGCTTCATTGATAATGCTGAAATTATCTTCCGACTCATGGCATCTGCTACAATATTAGCCTTACCCGGATGATAATCCATAATACAATCATAGTCCTTAAACAGTTCCAACCAATGTCGTTGTCTCAGATTGAGTTCTTTCTGAGTAAGCAGATACTTCAGACTCTTATGATCTGTGAAAATTTTACACCTTTCACCATATAAGTAGTGTCGTCAAATTTTTAAGGCAAACACTACTGCTGCAAGTTTTAGATCATGTGTTGGGTAATTTTGCTCATGAGTCTTTAGTTGCCTAGAGGCATAAGCAACTACGTTTCCTTCCTGCATCAAAACATAACCTAAACCAATTCCAGATGCATCAGTACACATAACATACTCCTTACCAGAAGTGGGTTGAACTAATACAGGAGCTTCAATAAGCATACTTTTCAATTGATCAAAGCTACTCTGACATCTATCAAACCATTCATATGTCACTCCCTTTTGTAACAGTTTAGTTAAAGGGGATGCTATCACCGAGAATTCCTTAAGAAACTGACAGTAATAACCAACCAGACCCAAGAAACTTCTCACCTCTGTTACATTCCATGGTGGTTTCTAATTAACAATCGCTTCTACCTTATTAGGATCAACTTTGATTCCTTCAGAAGAGACAACATGCCCTAAAAATTATATCTCCCGAAGCTAGAAATCAGACTTACTCAGCTTAGCATACAGTTGTCTTTCCTTTAGAGTCTGTAATACAATTTGGAGATGCTCCGCATGATCCTGTTTATTCCTAGAATAGACTAGGATATCATCAATAAACACCACAACAAATTGGTCCAAATAAGGCCTGAACACTCTACTCATCAGATCCATAAATGCTGCTGGAGCATTAGTTAACCCGAATGGCATTACCAGGAATTCATAATGTCCATAACGGGTCCTAAATGCAGTCTTTGGTACATCCACATCCTTTACCCGAAGCTAACAATACCCCAATCGTAAATCTATCTTTGAAAACACTCCTACATCTTTCAATTGATCAAATAAGTCTTCAATCCTTGGAAACGGATACTTATTCTTCACTGTGTCTCTATTCAATTGTTTATGATCGATGCACATCCATAGTTTGCCATCCTTCTTTTTAACAAACAACACAGGTGCTCCCCACGGTAACACACTGGGTTGAATAAACCCCTTATCTAGAAGTTCTTGTAATTGCACCTTCAATTCCTTTAACTCAGAAGGAGCCATTCTGTACGGTGCTCTGGATATAGGAGCAGTGCCAGGTATATCTTCAATAGATAACTCTACATCTCTTTTCGGATGGAGTCTAGGTAATTCCTCAGAAAAAACATCTGGAAATTCATTCACTACTGGAATATCAAGCAGTTTTCCACCCTCCTTCTTGGAATCAAGCATAAAAGCTAGATAAGCTTCATAACCCTTCCTGAGAAGCTTTCGGGATTGCATAGCAGATATCACCATAGCTAAGGAGCTAGTGCAGATGCCATGTAATATTATTTCAGACTGATCAGATCTCCTAAGTGTAATAGTCTTAACCTTACAGTCAATTACTACTTGATGCTTAGATAACCAATCCATCCCCAGAATCAAATAAAATTCATAGAAAGGCAATCTGATCAGATCTGCTACATAGTCATTTCCTTGAATCATAATTGGACAATTCCTATACACCTGATTAACCAACACACTACTACCCAGAGGATTGGTTACCTGTATATCATACTCTAACTGATCTATAAGCATCTCCTTATTAAACACTTCTCCATCATAGATATATGAATGTGAAGATACAGGATCAATTAATCTTCAGAATCAAAGAGAGAAACCATACCAGCAATAACATCCAGTACATCCTGGTCCTCATGAGATTTTAGCGCATAAGCTCAAGCCGAAGTAGTAGGCACAACTGGGTGATTTACAATTTCTGATTGGTTACTCTAATTTGGTCTATTCTACCCAGATCCTCCTTAACCTCTACCGTGTCCTCTATCCCAGCAGATGCATGAAAGACATCTCGACTAGCTTGTGATGTCTAAGCCTAATTGAAAGGGCAACTGGCTATCTTATGCTCAGTACTGCCACAGCGAAAACAGACTCCTGTAGCCCTTCTTGAAACTCCTCAATGATGTATAAAACAATTAGGGCACTTCAGGGGTTCAGAACCTTGGCCTCTAGACGACCCCCTACCAGAAACAGCCAAAGAGGGAAAGTTTAGTTGCCTTCCCTGTGTCACAAATCTTTGAGTATTTTCTGGAGCAGAAGCAGTACCTTCCTGACTCTGTTTCCTCGAGGACTAGCCTCCTCTACTAAAACCCCTTCTCTGACACCGTTGTCTTCTAACCATCTCCTGTCTCTCAATTTTCATTGCAGCTTGTACCAGTTGATGTTACGTCACTTGCTGCAACAAAGTAACTACTGCTAGATGCTCCTTGATGGAATCATGCAATCCATCCTCAAACTAGTGACATCAGAACTCCTCAGTAAGCACAGATTTAGGGGCATACTTACTAAGTCGGTTGAACTCCCAATTATACTCAGTAACTAATAAGTTTCTCTACTTTAAGTTCAAAAATTGCTTCTATTTATCCTTTCTGTAAGCCTCTGTCACATACTTAGCTTTAAATTCTTGGGCAAAGAAATCTCAATTCAAAGGTACCGGTAGTTGAGGATTCCTCAGAACGAACTTCCACCATTCATAAGCTACTCCCTGCAGAAGGGAGACAGCACAGTGCACCATCTGCTCAGCTGGACAATTAATTTCATCCAGTACCCTCTTCACCTTCTCAATCCAGAACTCAGTCCTTTCAGATTCCTCCAAATATGTCCCAGTAAATTCCTCGACTCCATACTTTTGCAGCTGATCAATCGGAGCCTTAGGTGTAGTCATACGATGTAACAACGTCATCATATCTTGGGACAACTTAATCAAAGCCTCTCCCTGAGCTGGAGGAGGAGGTGGCACTTCAGCTTCACCTCGATTGACCCTAGAGGGTCCAGATATTACTGGACGAGTTTGCTCCGGCTGATTGCTCTCAGCAACTTCGTCAACAGTATCGCGAGATCCTTCCATCGTTAATTTTATAGACAAAATATGGGACTTCGCATTAAGCCAAAACATAACTTGTATACTCAAATAGAAGCAACAATTAAGAACTGGTTAAACCAGAATCGCCTAAACCATGGTTTGATACCAAAAAGATGTGGTGCCCTAACACCCCCTGGGAGGATATTGTGAGTGCCACTCATACAGAACACACTGAAGATGAAAAATTTCGAAACATATAAAAAAACTTGTATATACATACATTCAATCATTTCCAAAAGTCTCAACAACATGTATTGCATATCAAAATTTCCAAAAGAAACCTGAATTAAGGTTATTACAAACCTTCAATTAAATCCAAAGTCATATACATCAAAGATAAACCAAAAACAAACTCCAAAAATAGGATTTTAACAAAAAAAGACTCAGACTCCATTGGCCACTGCGGTTGACTCGTCCCAATTCTTATGTCCTTCTCTCTGAACCTACACGAGGCAAATCCATCGTGCTAAGCATATAGCTTAGTGAGTAATAACTAAACTAAGCATAAACTGACAACTAATTATACACAATCATGATACATCAGAAGCATGCATTAGCAGTTTATCGGAACGAACTATTCAAACATATAGTATTAGATCTCAAACTGATTGTATAGAAACAAAACTGAGTCTCAAAATAGGATATAACCCTTCATAATCAAAACACATTTTCTTGTTTATAACAAAGTCAGCAGAAATCATAATACAAAGCATATGATTGTTAAATCCATTTATAGAAGCGGGTAACAGGACTTATGTGAAAAAGACCGAAGTCTCAACACTGAAGTGTCACAGAAGAGACCGAAGTCTCGACACCGAAGTGCCAACATCAAAAGACACCGAAATGTGAATAACAAAAGACACCAAAGTGTCAATAACAGAAGACAATGAAGTGTCAATAACAGAAGACACAGAAGTGTCACAGATGTAGCTGCAAACCCTTCTAGGCATGCCTATTTACCCACAACTAGGACTTGACAGTTTTAAAACCAAACAAATTCATATCATGATCATCATAATTATCCAATCATTGCTTTAATGCCAAAAATTCAATCATATTAATATGACAACTTTGCAAATCATTTAATGGACCAAAAGTAGTAGCAAACAAAACAATCAAAGCAAAACTATCAAATTTGACCATCTAGATTACTTACAAAAATACAGTCTAAAATTACTTACAAAATCTCCCTTATTGCTTATTGCCTCAATGCCCTGGCAATATCTAGAATTGGTCGCTCGATGGGTTCCTCTAAAACATTCAATACAAACATATATTACTATTGTGCACAATTATGAATTCAATTATGCACATTAATGTATACTGAATATGTATGATGCGTGTTTATGAAAAATTCTGGGTTTCTTATCCTTAATCTTGTCACATTCTCAATCATGCGAAATCATACTCAATTCCTCAATCGAGATTTATTTCACACCCAACTTTCGGGTCCACTTTGTTCAATTATTATCCTCTGGAGGGTGAGGCACTTAGGTAATACTTCCTTCTAAAAAGCTGTCCCTATTTATCTTAGGTTTCCAATGATACCAAATTTATCCAATTTGGGTCAGTATACTGAAAGTTATGCCCAAATGATTTCAGATTGTTCTTAAGCTTCAACAAAATTCTTATCTCAACTTCCAATTAGATTATGAAATTCCTGAAGACAGAATTAGAATTTAGTCTCTTTGTAACCTTGTGTATCTAGTTTAATCTAAATTAAAAATCATTCAATTTGGATAACCACAGAGAAAGTTATGCCCAAAATACTGAAGTATGCTCTATGCTGGAAAGTTTGCCTAATTTTAAAGAGTTTGCCGCGGCGAACTCAACTTCTTCTTCATACTCGCTGCGGCGAACTCAACTTCTTCTTCATGCTCGCCACGGCAAACTCAACTTCTTCTTCATGCTCGCCACAGAGAATTCAACTTCGTCTTCATGCTCGTCGCGGTGAAGGAAAAAGAGTTGTCCACAACGGACTTTTTCCTTCGCCGTGGTGAACTTTCACAGGGAACTCTACTGCTATCCATTCCTATAAATTCTCAAAATTCATTCCTATATTTGAGACTCTTAACAATAGAATTAAAATTTTGTCTCTACATAAAAAATTTAGCTCTATGTCTCTATTTTACTCTGAATCAAACTTCACCCAATTTGGATGTTTATGGATTAAGTTATGCCCTAAAAATAAGCACATGTTCAGTAAAATTCTGCATATCCTAACTCCATCTCGCTTCAAGCTTTCACCAAGTTATACACATCTCCGAATCTACTTCTATATCATCTGAACTCATTCTCAACAACGTTCAAAACCAAGTTTTCAATCAGATACTAAAAACCAATGCATGCATGTGAAACCATTTTCAACTCTCTCTCTCTACTGTAAATTCCTATCTTTCATCACTATTACTGAAATGCCTCATACACAATTCATGCATGTTTTAATCCCAACACTACCACAAATCAGAATCATTCACAGAGCTTAGAACTTAACATTTCACTTACCTTGCACCACAAATTCTAGCAATCAAGTTCTCGGTGAATGAAGAACAACCCCAAATGAAGAACATGGAACTGTAGAAATTTCCTTACCTAAATATGTGCCTACGTGGGTTACAGCCAATTTGACACATGGCTCTATGTATGCCTCCATGCAAGCTACCACATGTCACCAACGTGCCAAGCCATTTATCCCTCAATGAATGATGCCACATGTTAATCTTTAATTGGTCCACATGTCACACTAGGATTGGTCCAACTTTCAATATTTTTCCAAAAATTTACCAAAAATTCTAAAATAATACTAATAGTCTCAGAAAATATTTCCATAATTTATTCGCATTTCATAATTCAATTTTATCTGGAAAAATGTCATGAATGCATGTTGTATGTGTCCAAAATGCTTATACACAGTAAGCAAATATTCAAATATGCAAAGCATAAAATGTACTGAATTTTCTTAATATTCTAACCCCTATTATGGGGTGTTACAAAGCAAACATGAGATAACAAATCCAATCTTTCACTAAGATTTCAAATATCTATCCTGAATTCAAATTGATTATGTTTCATCGTTTCCTAGGAGAAAGATGATTAAACAATTCCCAATCATGGTCCTTGTGGATCAGATCATCCATATAATGTACAAAAAGAAACTGTAGATATTTGATATCTTTCTCTTTGAATGAGATCTCAATTCCAGCAATAGTTTCATTAGATATCTTATAATTAGAATCGCTCTTTTTTCTGATCCAGTTCCTCCACCATCGCGAATCAGACATGATACACTTTTTAGTTATTAGGAGAACCCAAGTACTCTCTTTCGGATATGAAGCAACTCTTAGAGGTCTTTTTTCCTTTTAGAGGATACAGGAGCATTTCTAGGTCTAATGTAGCATTTCTGCATAGATATAGGAAGAAGCCCCATGAAATAGAGATTTTTTCTTTCAACCATCTTTTGACTATTAATACGATATATATGGACCACTACTACAAATAGTACTATAACCTTGATAATGAAATACCGAGTGCTTGTTGAACTCTGTGAATTGTGTGAAAGTAGGATACTACAAATTTGGGAGTCTAAGAGTTTTATAATTTTTTTTTGACGAAGAAAAATATGAATGAAAGATCCCACTGAATTGAATTGGGCCCATGAATATAAGAAATAGTGAGAATTCTTTATCTCTCCCAATATCTCTCTTAATTTGAAAATTCAGGATTTGAATTGATTTCTTTTCATTGATTCCTCCTAAATTAGATTGATTTATCCTAAATATTTCATTTCAATTGGAATTTGGTTATTCACCATGTACGAGGATCCCCACTAAGCATCCATAGCTGAATGGTTAAAGCGCTTAACTTACAATTGGCAAATTCTTAGGTTCAATTCCTATTAGATGCGCGCCAGTGGAACCTTCCAATAAGTCTTTTGGAATTAACTCTGTATTAATGGAATCTCATCTTCCATATATAACAAAATGGTGTGGTATATTCATAACATAACATATGAACAGTAAGAACATATGAACAGTAAGAACTAGCATTCCTATTAAGACTAGAACTCATAGGGAAGTAAATAGATTTATGGATGGAATCAAATATACAGTATTTAAAAAAAAAGGTTATTGGGAAAAATCAATATACTTTAAATTTCGAATTAGGATCAACCAGGCTGGAAATAAAGCATTAGGTTAAACTCTTCTTTTGTGCCAAGGTAATAGCTATGAATAGCCATTGACTCCCAAGAAAGGGTAGAAGAATGAGAACTATTATGGGAGATACAATAAATTATAGAAGTATGATCATTACGCTTTAACCGAGTTAATCTATTCCACCTCTTAGAAAGAAAAGAACATTTGTGCAAAACTTCTACCTCGAGTACATGCAATGGAACTATAGATAGTCAAGTGAAATTTAATATATGAAAAAAATTGATCATTGGACAACATCATTGTGGTAAAGGTTGCAATGCCAGAGGAATCATTACTGCAAGGCATAGAGGGGGAGGTCATAAGCGTCTATATCGTAAAATCAATTTTTGATGGAATGAAAAAGGCATATATGGTAGAATTTTAACCATAGAATACGACGCTAATTGAAATACATACATTTGTCTCATATATTATAAGGATGGTGAGAAGAGATATATTTTACATCCTAGAAGGGCCATAATGGTAGATTCACTTATTTTTGGAACATAAATTCCTATAAAAATTTGAAATGCCTACCTTTAAGTGCGGTTTAAACTATTGATTTATGTAATTAGAAGTAACCAATTAGATTTATGATGAAACCTAGAAATCGATCACTTATCCAATTTGCCTTTACAAGATAGACCTAAACAAAGAAACTTAAGAGTAATCGTAGCAAGTGGTTGAGTTCAGTAGTTGCACATATAAAATTATTAACTCTAGAGATATAGTAATATGGAGAAGACAAAACTGTTTCAAGCATCGACAGAGCCAGAAGCGCCCCTTACTTTAGAGAGAGGAGGACGGGTTATTCACATTTCAGTTGATGATCAGAGGCGAATTGAAAGTTAAGTAATGGGAATTCTAAAGATTCCCTTGGAGAAAAATAAAAATAGAGATGTCTCTTACGTTAACCTTAATATGTAGAAGTAGTGATGTAATTTTTTAAAGTCATTCGGTCTGAATGCTACACGAAGAACAGAAGCCAAATGAAGGAATGGGAAGACCTAAAATGTAGAAGAGCATAACATGATTGATTTGTTAGATTTGGATTCCTATATATCTACTCATGTAGTACTTTACTTCATTATACGATATCCATCTATATAGATATCATCATCTACACCCAGAAAGTTATATGCTTTAGAAGAAGCTTATAAAGTTTGGGAAGAGGTTTTGATTGATCAGAAAGAAGAATCCACTTCACCGATATGCCTTTAGGCACGACCATACATAACATAGAAATCACACTTGGAAAAGGTGAACAATTAACTAAAATGGCAGGTGCTGCAGCAAAACTGATTGCAAAAAAGGGGATATCAGCCACATTAAAATTACTTTTTGGAGAGGTTCATTTAATATCCAAAAACTACTCAGCAACAGTCAAACAAGAAGGGAATGCTGGGGTAAATCAAAAATGTTCGGGAAAAGTCGAATCTAAATGTTGGCTAGGTAAGTGTCCTGTATCAAGAGTCATTATGAACATTATAGACCATTCCCATGGGGGTGGTAAAGGGAAGGCCCTAATTGGTAGAAAAAACCCACAACCCCTGGGGGTTATCCTACACTTGGAAGAAGAAGTAGAAAATGTTGGAGTTATGTAAATATAGTGTCCTAGAAAGCAAATGTATTTACTTATAACTTAATTTTCTTCCAATTACTTCTATAATGAAAATATTTATTATTAATAAAACAAAAGAGTTTGGTTTTTATGAGCATTATATATCTAGTCATAAGGTACCAAGATTCTTTTATAAGTAATATACATATATATAGAGATGTATGAGAAACATGTATATTATAAAATTTAATATAATGGATTCATAGTTGAATAATCAAGTTGGTCGCTTGATTATGGTTTAGATTGTAGTGGTGCGATTTATCTCCGTGTAAGTAAAAGAGTTTATTTCAAGGGAATGATGAGTTTCATATCATGATAGTAGTTGACTGTCGATAATAGCACTGTTAAATGAATCTGGAATCAAGTATGTTTATAAAGAATAAAGTGGGTTGTTACTTTAATCTTAAAACATATAAATTAAGCATACGTTTATTATGGACCACAATCTTGATGAGTGGTGAACTCATATGTGTTTGATTATAATTCTTGATATGATCAGAATGGATTTTTCAAAGTATTAATCTAGTGTTTGCATGTGGAATTATTAATTGAAACATGTATCAAGGAACATTCACTCAAATAAAGAGTTTATATTGATATCATCACTTCTAGA
>JAOSBO010033620.1:0-11347 GCA_027563915.1 Erythroxylum rotundifolium | reverse complement strand
ACTGCTAGGTTGCCCGATGCTGAGAAGGTCAATGTGACGGCACTTGGATGGGGATGCCCAGCTCTGGTGGAGGACGAGGACCTCTTGGGAGATCAATGCAGGTAGAACTCCCGTGGAATCGTGGGTGTAGATGACGAAGGGGCTAAAGGATCTATTCCTTCCCATGAATATTTTTTGGCTTGCTAGAGATGCCTTGAAGAAGCTCAAGCAGGATGGATCGGTAAGAGATTATGTGAAATCGTTTAGTTCTCTAATGTTGGATATTGAAAATATATCAGACAAGGACAAACTCTTCAGTTTCCTATCTGGGTTAAAATCGTGGGCTCAAATGGAGTTACGGAAGCAAAATGTGAAGGACATGGTTGGTGCGATCACGACTACCGAAGCCTTGGTGGATTTTCAAATGGCGAAAGACTCTAAGATGAGCTCCTTAAATTTTTCCAAGGGCAAAGGCCATGCCCAACAAGAGAAAACTAAGGGCAAAAAGAAGAAAGACTCCAAGAAGGGGGATTTCAAGGGCAAAGGCAAGTAGAATAGAGGCTCGAAGAATAGGGAGATGTCCTAGAAGAAGGGCAAGGTTACTTATTACTTATGCAGCGGTCCACACTTTGCCAAAGAGTGGCTGAGGAATGAGAAGCTGAATGCCCTAATTGCCAAAGAAGAAGGTGAATCTTCAGAAGATGCGGCACTAAATCTGATTGCCTTGCTTAATGCAGTTAGTAGTGAGTCGGTTCGCCTTGATAGACTAATGTACGTACGTGTATAGGTTGGGGAGAAAGACGTGACCACAATGTTGGATACAGGTGCGACTCACAATTTCTTAGCGGAAAGGATGGTTCGGAAGTTAGGTATAAGGGTGTCCAATGTCATGATGAAGATTAAAATCTTTACAAAGAAGGTGCAAGCAATTGCAAGAATTGCTTACAACGTTCCAGTCAAAATTGGAAGTTAGCATGCCAAGATGAATTTCATCATCATACCATTGGAGGATTTTAAGATGATATTGGGGGTCGATTTTCTCAAAGAAGCAAAGGTGGTGTTGTATCCGAGTTTAGGAGGTATGATGCTAATAAATGATCAAATTTTCTTCTACGTGAATTGTTGTAGGCTCCATGGTGGAACGACGAATGCTACAACTTCTATAGGACATGTTTTGTCCATGAGCATCGAGAAAGGGTTGAAGAAAGGCATGGAGACCTATCTCGTTGCTATGTGGGAAATCAGTGAAGACCACATGGTAGAAGTCCCAGATGTAGTTGCAAGTTTGTTGAGGGAGTTTCGAGAGGTGATGCCAAAAGAATTGCCGAAAACTTTTCTCCCTCATCGTGAGGTAGATCATAGGATCGAGTTGGATCCTGGAGCGATCTCACTTGCACGTGCCCTATATAGGATGTCTCCGATGGAATTGGAGGAACTTCAGAAACAACTTGGTGAGTTATTAGAGGCAGGGTTCATCTACCCATTTAAAGCCCCATATGACACCCCGAAATTATTTCAGAAGAAGCAAGACGGTACACTTCGGATGTGTGTGGATTATCGAGCGCTGAACAAGGTAATGATCAAGAACAAGTATCCGGTACCTTTGGTTCAGGATCTGATGGATAAGTTGTCAAAGGCTGAGGTGTTTACTAAGTTGAATCTTCGGAGTGGGAATTGGCAAGTGCGGATTGCCGAGGGCAATGAGTAGAAGACAACGTGTATAACTCGATATGGATCCTACGAATTCTTAGTTATTCCATTTGGATTAACTAACACCCCTGCTACATTTTGCAACTTTATAAATGATGTGTTGCACGACTTTGTAGACGAATTTATGGTGGTCTATTTAGACGCCATCATCGTGTATAGTGCTAACATGACAGAACATGTGGAACACTTGAGGCTAGTGCTTGAAAGACTGAGACAACACAAGCTCTACATGAAGATGGAGAAGTGCGAGTTTACCCAGTTGGAGATCACATTATTAGGTCACGTGGCAAGCAAGGGTCAGGTCAGGATGGAGCGATAGTTGAGTGGCAGTCTCCTACGATGGTACGAGAATTACGGAGTTTTCTCGGCTTGACTAACTACTATAGGTTGTTCATTGTGGGATACTCAAAGAAAGCAGCGCCATTAATGAACTTGCTTAAGAAGAAGCAAGAGTGGTATCAAGAAAGAGTTATCAACAGTGTGCGTTGTTGAGATGCTCTCAAACTTAGGTGACTACTTTGTCTCTCACTCAAGTCACGCATACTTTGGAGATCGATTCCTCTTTCTTGTTGATTTCTAGTCACATTCTTGATTAGCCTAGGGTTGCAGTGTTTACAAATTGGAAACCCATTGCGCGATTATTCTCTGTCAGTGGCTTCGGGGTGTTGCGATAGTGTCGGTACACTGTTCATCGGGGTACCTGATTGCAGGGATAACCAAAGTGTTTTAGGGAGTTTTCTTAGAGATTTCCTATTACAGGAGCTTATGATTTATCTCAGTACAGTTTATTATAGCCACATTGTTTTGGAGGGCACTCGTGGAATTTGGGAATAGATTTAAGGTTCTTCGTTTATCGAGGAGACAACTTTAAGATTGGTGAAATATAGAGATTGATGGTATTCACGTCCAGTCAGGGTGTCTTGAGTGGTATATCTCTAAGAGCTCTTAAGGCTCCCCCGTAATGGGGAAGCGCAATTAGTCTACTAAAAAAGGTAGGGATGTCATCGATGATTTTTTTAGAGGACTACAATCTCCGCCAATTATCGAGGGAGAGGAAGCTTCTCTGGCCCTTCGCCCAAACATACACCAGGGAAGAAACTCCCAGGGCGTTTGGGATGGGGCTATTGGCGGTGGCCACTTGACAGTAGCAATGGTACGTAAGTTACCTCTAACCCCTAATCTACGTACTCATCAGAAGGGGGATGATGTAGCATCCATTTCTGATGAGTCCATTGAGCCTACTGAAATGAATGAGGAAGTAATTGAGTCGGAAGAGGTAGAGGGTGACCTTAGTGAAGCTAAAGCGAGTCTAGAGGAGGATGAGATTACACAAAACCTGTTTGAGCATACGCCTGACTCATTTACTCAGCCCTTGCACCAGGGTGTCGAGGGAAACTCTGGAACCCGACCATCACTATCCATTACCGCACTAACTAAACCGTCATTTGCAAGCTTGTTCAGTAATAACAGAGAACGCAATAAAGGAATGCAATTGCAAGCCTTACACATTGAAGATGAGGTTGCCATTAAGGTCTCAGATGTGGCCTCTCTAGAATCTGATTGAGGGTACTATCTGGTCGGTTGCTTCATTAGGAATTTTCCGGGTATGAAAGCAATAGAAGGTATGATGAAAAAATGGGGTGTCCGATGCCAAATTTTACCACATGATAGGGGGTGGATTGTCTTTCAATTTGACATCGAAGAGGATAGAACCTTATTCTTGGTCGATGGTCCCTATCTTCTATATGGAAAGACACTGATCTTGAAGAAATTATCACCTAGCTTTTGTTTCGATTATAAGGAGTTTATGCGTGTACCAATTTGGATTCAATTACCCAATATACCTCTAGAGCTATGGACGGAGATGGGATTGTCACGGTTGGTCTCTCGCCTAGGTAAACCAATCTGCACTGATCGCATAATTAGTCTTAAGAGAGGATTGGTTATGTGCACATGTTAGTGGAAGTAAATGTGGCTAAGCAACCACCACTAAATTTTGATGAATGACTGCCGAATGGCATTCTCTATACCCAGCAGGTTATGTATGAAACCTTCCCCTGATATTGTTATGCGTTTAGGAAATTTGGTCACACTCTTTTCGAATGTAAAAGTTGGAGGAAGTTACCAGTAGATGAGGCTAGCCATAAACCACCACTGGAACCGAACACTACAATTCAAAAGGAAGGGATGACTGAGGCTCATAGGACAGCACACGCTCAACAAGGAGGAAAAGGGCAATCCACTTTAGATCAGGGTACAAAACCTACCATGAGACCAAAAAGTGGTCACAGGAAAACCAAGGAAGTGGACATAGAACCTGAAACTACCGCAGGGCCCAGTCAAGTAAGGGCTAAAGCTAATCAATCAAGCGATGGGAATTGGCAGAAAATTCCACCAAGACCAGGTAATAAAGGCAAGGATGTTCTTACATAGTAGACCAAACCAGCATGCAGTGGCAATAATAGTAAGGTCCAGTCGACTAAATTATGCCATGATGAATTTCCTGCTCCCTGCTCCCTGTGCAAGCCCTAAGAAGACAAAAGGTCCAGGTAAAGGTTTGATGGAGCCGGGTAGCGGAGTAGCAAATATGGGCAGTACTGAGGGGCAGATGGTAGAAACTAGTTCGGAGGGCACTAATGAGTTGGAAAAACTTGACAGATCTTCCAAGCTCTCCACTACCGCAGTTATAGCAGGGGGTAAAGCAGTGCCACAGTCCAGCAATTAGGGACATGATAGAAGTAAAGGGGCCTTAATCAAGCGACCAAGAGGGCAAAGACCATCCGGTTCTGCCAGATGAGTCTTTTATGCTAGAACGTCCGAGGCTTAAATAAAGCCTCGAGATAACACCATGTTGCAACACTTGTCCGACAGCACCAGTGTAAATTAGTTTGCTTTTTAGAAACTAAATTGACCACGGTTAGCTTAAGAAAAATGATGCAGAATCGGTTTCATGGCTGGGAAGTTATTCAGAATTTTGATGCGATTGAAGGACGTAGAATATGTATAATGTGGAACCCTCAATGCTATACATGTAATACCTTGGTGATAGGGGAACAACTTATACACTGCCATGTCCACTGCCTAATTACATAGAAAAGCTTTATGGTTTCTTTTATGTATGGTCTTTATAGTGTTACCAAACGAACGGAAATGTGGCAACACTTGTGGGAGTTAGGGTCGCATATCTCACTTCCTTGGATGATATTAAGGGATTTCAACTGTGTATGCACTGCAGGAGAGCGCTTGGGCTATCAACCTCTGGCCGCTTATCTTCTTAAAGACTTGGTTGACTTTTGATGTTCACTTGAACTAGAAGATGCTCCATATACTAAGGAATCTTTCACATGACAGAGAAAATCACCTTGGGATAAATTAGATAGGGTGTTAATTAATCAAAGGTGGGCCTCTAAGGATTATGCTTGCTCGGTCTCCTTCCTGACAATGTTGCCTGAATCCGACCATTGCCCTATTGTAGTATCCTTCCAAAACTTGCTTTCAAAAGGGCACAAATAATTTAAATTCTACAACATGTGGCTGGAATATACTGATTTTCAGAATATTATGACTAGCCATTGGGACCGGGTTATAGTGGGGTCAGCCCAATATGTCCTATGCAAGAAATTGAAGTACTTGAGCACCCATTAAAAGAACTGAATCAGCAAGCCTTTGGGCACATATCCGCAAAGGTCAAAGCAGCCACAGCCAGTTTTCAATTAACATATTGTGCATCTCTATAGTGCCCAAATGACCACACGTTGAAACAAGAGATGGAAACCAAGAGAAAAGCCGTGGGGTTCCTCTTGGAGGCTAACCGCAAATTTTTCCAACAAAAAGCAAAATGTACTCACCTAGTGGATAGTGATAAGAGTACACAATACTTTCACACCATTGCTAGGAAAAATGCACGCAAAATCACATCTCCCACCTTTTAAAAGACGATGGCTCCGAGACTACCTCTATGGCTGAAGTAGCAGAATATATGTTCCAGTATTTTTAAGGCCTACTCGGCACCAACGCAGAAACAGTGAACTCGATTAGTAATGTGATCAACATGGGCCCAAAATTGGCAAGGGAGGCTCAAGATGCTTTGATGGAGCCAATTCTAAATGTTGAGATTAAAAGAGCAATGTTTGACATTGGAGATGACAAAGCCCCGAGCCCCGATGGCTACACTTCCGCTTTTTTCAAAAAGCAATGGCATCAAGTGGGGTTGGATGTTATCTTAGATTTGTAGGAATTCTTCAACTCTAGGAGGTTACTAAAACAAGTGAATCACACCATTATCACTCTCCTCCCAAAGACTAATTCTATCCCGAAATTCACGAATTTTCGACCAATTGCTTGCTTGAACATTGTGTACAAGGTGATCACAAAAATCTTATCGGAGAGAATAAATTCGGTAATGGGGAAATTGATTGATAATGCCCAAACAACTTTCTTACCAAACAGAGGCATGCTTGATAATATATTCTTAGCCCAAGAACTTATGAGAGGATATTCACGGAAGAAGATTTCACCACGTTGCATGTTGAAAGTGGATTTAACTAAAGCTTATGATACGGTATCGTGGGAATTTCTGGGTTTTACATTGAAGGAGTAAGGATTTCCCCCCAGGTTTGTGGGGTGGGTCATGGAGTGTGTTACCACGTCTTCATTCTCCATTTCCAACAATGGGACATTGCATGACATGTTTAAAGGAAAAGGAGGCGTAAGGCAAGGAAATCCTATGTCTCCACTCTTATTCATCCTCTGCTTAGAGCACCTCTCCCGATTGCTAAAAATTAAGACTGCTCAAGCTAGCTTCCACTACCACCCTAAATGCCTGAAACTTGGCATAACCCACTTTGCCTTCGTCGATGACTTGATGCTCTTCTCCAAAGGAGACTCCACTTCAATACAAGTACTCCTGGAGGCCTTGAGGGAATTAAATGCAGCAGTGGGCCTATGGGTGAATCCCATTAAATCTAATGTCTTCCTAGCAAGAGTGCATGGTAGAGCAAAAGAAGATATTTTGCATATGATTGCTTTTCCTAAAGGTGAGTTTCTCGTCAGATACTTAGGGGTCCTACTAACCCCCCTTAAAGTTTCTGTTGCTCAATACTCAGTCCTTCTTGAAGTTGTGGAAGACTATATAAAGACTTGGGCAACCAAATCTCTCACCTATGCAGGAAGGCTTAAACTAGTCAACTCGGTTATACAAGGAACCTTATCTTTCTGGCTACAAGCCTTCCCTATCCTAGCTATTATCCTTATGCACATCACTTCAATGTGTAGGCTCTTTGTTTGGGGAGGCAAGCATTATAGAGTTGCATGGGATAATGTTTATGCCCCCAAGCATGAAGGGGGTTTAGGGCTGAAAAACTACAAGAAATGGAAACTAGCTCTCTTATCCAAAGTCCTCTTGAACATTCACATCAAGGCTGATACACTTTGGATACGATGGATTAATGAAGTTTACCTTAAGGGCATTTCTGTTTAGGATTGGCAACCACACCCCCGAGATTCTCTGCTTATGAAGACTCTAGCACATATTCAAAACCTGCTGATGGAGAAATTGGGAGTCCAAAGTGGAGTGGACGGGAGAATATCTAGCTTGGCTACTAATGGTACCATCTCTTCCATGAAATTACATGAATTGATCCGCACAAAGTATAATACCCATCCCTGGATGTCTTTTATATGGAAGCGTTGTATCCCTCCAAAATTTTCCATTATTGCATGGTTGAGCCTTCGCAATAGATTCCCTACCAAGGACAATTTGCTATTTTTAGAGGTGGATCGATCATGTAGTTTATGTCAAGTGGAGGTTGAATCTGTGGATCATTTGTTCTTCAAATGCTCCTTCATAAGTGCTGTCTGGAACAATATCCGAGGCTGGCTAGGCATCAATTGCCCCATGCTGTCTTTATCAAATTCAATCAGGTGGATTCGCAAAGATTATCCTGGCGCTAGATTAAAAAACAAAGCCGCCTGCCTTGCTCTCCGCTCCACCATTTATGTGACTTGGAAGACAAGAAATGAGGTTACTTTAGACTCTGTAGCTGCTTCCATTTCTAATGTAGTGTACAAAATTAAACTTGTTATGTAAAAGATCCTCTATCGCTTGTACCCTAATGACTTGATCACTTTTTGATTCCTTGCTTGAAACACTGTTAAAGGGGTGTTGGGGATCTCTTGTCTTTTGTAAAGGATAGCTCAATGTACCATGTGTAACAGTAGCTAGCAATTGTAGCCCCTGTAACTAACATTCAGGTATGACAGCCATGGCTAGAATGACATAATGTAGTTGATGGTGTTTCTTCACTGCTAGAAGGCTGATCACTACTGCCTTTTGGCTAGCTACCCTGTTTGTGATTAAGCTTGCAATCTTAGTGATGAGGGTGGCGCTTCTTTCATCTGCATGTTACTATTTTATTGCATCCTACTTCCTATGCATAGTTGAATTGATTCTGGTAAGAAGTGAGAGTTGCTGCAAAAATAGATAATTATGGTCACTGGTTCATAGATGAGGCCACTGTCCACTATGGCCTGACTATTCCCTGGTATCCAACTCTATCTAGAATTGCAATGAAGACTGAACTTGGAGTGCTTAGTAAGCAGGGGTGGCTAGTACTGAATGGAGTTCAATGTGTGATATTGTTGTACATTCTGCCTATATTAATGAATTACAAAATGAGCGTTGTTTGGGCTGCTCTGCGAGGATAGTGAGCATGACTATACTGTAGACGACAAACTTTTGCTAGCCTAGATTTTGCTATTATATTTGGTATGGTCAAAAGGAGGGCATGATAGGAATGTTCTATATTGTGAGGATGAAGATGGCAGAGTGGCTACCTCATATACAGTTGTTGGTGTTCCTCCATTGCTAAAAGGCTTACCATACACTACTGCGTATTGGCTAGCTAACCTATTTGTGACTGAGATTGCAATTTTGGTGCTAAGGGTAGAGCTCCTTTATTTTGCATGTTAAGATTTTATTGCTTCCTATGCACAGTTGCATTGGTCCTAGTAAGAAGGGAATGATTAACTGTTGTTCTTGGTCCATAGACGAGGTCACTGTCTACTATGGCTTGACTGTTCCCTGCTGTTCGACTCCAACTAGAATTGCAAGGAAGACTGAAATATGAGTGCTTAGTAAGAAGGGGGGGTACTTGATGGAGTTCATTTTGTGGCATTATGATACATTCTACCTATGGGCCTGTATTCATAAAGTCGAAACTATGGGTTATTGGGGCTGATCTGCAAGGATAGTGAGCATGAATATACTGTAGCTGGCCACCTATTGCTGGCCAGGATTTTGCTGACTTGTAATTAAATGGTTTTCAATAGAAGCAAGGATAGAGATGCAAATTTGCTTGATTGATGGAGTTATACATTTTTGTTGTTGAGATGTTGATTCTATTTGGAAAGGTCAAAGGGAGGGAGTGATAGGAATATTCTACATTGTGAGGTGGAAGAATTCCTTAGCAGTGAGGCCAAGCTGCAATGGATTACTGTGGTTTTTGGTTTGGTCCAAGTGTGGGAACGTCAGGTGTAGCTAAAGTATAGCGGGATACATTACTGGTGGGTGTAATGGGTTTGTGGAAGAAGGAAACCCATATTGCCACGACCAAGGGGACGGAAGCCCGAATTTCAACTATCAACTAGCCTCATTCAGGCATGAAAAAAAATGGAGGACAACAATACTTTCCTATCACAACTGTAGCTATGCATGGAACCTCTAATTATGGCAGCGGGGACTAGATGTAAAAAGGTGGAGGATAGCATTGTGTTGGCGTAATGTTGATGGATTCCATAATGTGGGTTTGGCTTGGAGATCAATACTGTTTTTGGAGGAGTGACTCTGAAGTCACGAATGATAGCAGATACTGAAGATGATCAGTTAACATGAGCTGCGTGGCGTGGCATCTGGGTGGGCCTAACGCAAGACTAACTTGTTTATTCATTTTGTAGGTAATCCTTTAGAGTAGGCTACTAATTAGTGGTACTAATACAGTCGAAGCAAGAGCATTGTTGGAAGCTTAGAACCTGCCTTTCAACCCTTGCTGTTCCATCCCTATTCATCACTGATGGTCTTATTTGTTACTGTTCATTGCTGGAGTACTGTTCATCGCCAGAGTTTGCTGTTGTTTCTTTATTGCTGGATGGCTACCCATGTGACTGAGATTGCAACCTTGGGGATGGGGGTGGCATTCCATTTATTTTGCATGGCACTATTCCATTGCATGCTGAGGCCACTATCCACTGCGGATTGACTATTCCCTGTCGGAGTTTCTGTGCACTTTCTCGAATTACTGTTCACTCGTCGGAGTCATTGTTCATGTTCACTGTCAGAGTACTGTTCATCACCGGAGTTTGCTGGTGTTTCTTCATTGTTGGACGGCTGACCATTGATTAATGCCTATCGGCTAACTAACCTATTTGTGATTGAGATTGTAACCTGGGAGATGGGGGTGGCGCTCCACGTATTTTGCATGGCACTGTTCATTGGATGGTACTGTTCTATTGCTTACTATGCACAGCTGTAATTAGTGCTTGTCTGTAGTAAGTGAATGTTGCTAAAAATTGCTCACTACCATTACTAGTGCATAGTTGAGGCCACTACCTACTACAGATTGACTATTCTTTGTCGTAGTTACTGTACACTCACCGGAATTACTTTTCACTAGTCGGAGTTACTATTCAGTTACTGTTCATGTCCAGAGATGACTAACACATTACCAATAGATTTGGTTGGTAATTTATTATTCATCTTTTGAGTTCTGGATGGTACCTTTTGTATCTTTTGTTTTATTGTAATGTGATTGCCTAACCTCTTTTTGGTGTATATTAAGGTATATGGCACATCTTCTTAGGGTGAACTAGGGAAATGACTTTCAGCCTGTAGGACTTTTTGAGGTCGGGGTATGCCTCTTAGGATCGTGTACATATACACTTTTGGTATAATACATTTACATTTTATAAATAAATAAAAAGAAGCAAGAGTGGTGTTGGTTGAGAGCATGTGCGGAGCATTTAAGAAACTTGAAGTCGTTATCTCAACCGAACTGGTGTTGAAGCTGCCTGTGTTCAATCTTTCGTTTGATGTACACACTGATGCTTCGGACAAAGCTATTGGCGGAGTACTCGTACAAAAGGGTCATCCGGTAGCATTTGAGAGCTGAAAGTTCAATGGTGCGGAGCACAATTACTCGACGGACGAGAAGGAGATGCTTGCGGTGGTGCATTGCCTTGAGACATGACGAGCATATTTGTTGAGAATCAGGTTCGTTGTCTGGACGGATAATGTCACTAATACATTTTTCAGGACCTAAAAGAAGTTATCCGCAAAATAAGCCCGGTGGCAGGAATTTCTTGCCAAGTATGACTTCACGTGGGAGAATAAACTAGGGAGGCACAAGAACGTGTCAAATGCTTTAAATAGGAAGGAGGTATTTGCGTGTCGGTATTCAGTCACGAGGGTGGAGTCCAACCTGTTAAAGCAAATCAAGTCGGCAACTCCACTAGACACTATGTACTGTAAGTTAATCTCACAAGTTAAGGAAGGTGTTGTATGCAGGTTTTGGCTTGACGATGATAGGCTTTTGATGACTAAGAGTTGTCAAGTGTATGTGCTAAGCTTTGGTGGATCACAGAAGTAGTTGTTAAAGAAGACATA
>JAOSBO010033589.1:0-11349 GCA_027563915.1 Erythroxylum rotundifolium | reverse complement strand
CACCATAGTATGCCTATTATACTCTAACTTAATTCTAACACTTCTATTTCATAATTCTAGTTTCTACTTATGCTTGCTAAACCATGGAATAAATTCTAAAAATAAACAACTAATTAAATAAAGAAATGAATAAATAAATAAATAAATAATTTAAAAAATTTGGGGTCCAACAATTCTCCTCCCCTTAAAGAATTTCGTCCTCGAAATTCTTACCTAAGTCTATAATGAGGTGTGGATACTTCTCCCTTATGGCTTCCAAAGGCTCCTATGTTGCCTCCTCTCTTACATGGTTCTTCCATAAGACTTTAACTAGCTCACAAGTACATAGTTTTCAAGGTTCTCCAACCTTCCAACAATTACATATTTTTCAAAGTTCTCTAACCTTCCCATGAGTAGATATTTATCAAGGTTCTCCAACCTTCCAAACTAGCAGTACTTTGCTAACCTCTAGAAGCTCTCAACAAATGAAGAAGTAATTTGCTCCATATGAGCTTTAATGATCTCTTTCAAAAAGAATTGTCACTTTCTAAGGTACAAGAGATTTGATAATGATATAACTTTCAAGAGTATTGATGTATCTCAATAATTTGGCTTTCTCTCTTCTTTCCTTCCATGCTTCTCTATTTCGCAACTGTAGTGGCTCTTGCTTAAATAGACATTTTCTTCAACTAACCGTTGCTTCATTTCTATTCTGAATTTGACTTTGAATCTTCAATATTATCTATGCTAGAATCTTGCAATAATCAATCGTTACAAGAAATCTGGAGCTGATTAACGAAATATGTGATTAGCAAGATCTTTTCAAATTTTGTAGAATAAATAAGGTAAGTTCATAAAGATGGTTTTTGCAAGAAAGGAACCATTTATCATATGATTTTATTTCCTTTTGAGAATTAACCTGTTAGTAATAGAAGGAAATATATCCAATTTGAATTTTGAAACATCATGAGGTCATCATCAAAATCATTAATAAGCCTTGAAATAACACCCTTAACAACTATTCTAGGTTGTTCTAGTTCCAATTGTACCACCTTAGTAATGCTTTCAACTAACTATGGCACGTCCTTTTTATATATTTTTTTTAGTATATGCTACTCCTTAAACACTACATGTTTCAAAGTTACCCCAAATCATTAAGATTACTCAGTCGTATCGTTCGTAATGCAATACTATCTTCATTCAATTATATTATTGTAACTTCTCCACGAACAATTGTTCTCCCTATCAGTTTGTAAATGTTTGTCACTAATTTTGGATATTTCATCGCCATCATTGTACTAGTTACCAACTCAATATTGTCTACATCATTTTTATATCCAAAACTATCCACATGTAAGGTGCCCAAAGAGATTAGGCTCTTCCTCAAATATAGTATATGTTGTACAACACTCAACTTCCTAACCATGCAATGAAATATCTTAATCCTAACCTACCTTATTATTAAAATTTTGTAAGTATTGTCATCCCCTAATCAAATAGTACCAAAATATCATAACATGTATGATATAAACTATTCCTTTTTTGGTCTTGTATAATGTAAACATCCATCCATAAGTTCTAAAGTTCACTAGTTGAAACATAAAGCATATTCACTAGATGAAACATAAAGCATATATCCATTATTATTTGAGCCCCTACTCTACACTATACTACCAAAACTTGACAAATCATTAATTTTCCTTTCATCCCTCTACTCCTTTTTATTTAGATAGTCCCTCCTAATATTTCTGGTTTTCTCACACTTGTAGCACCAAACTGTCTCTTCACCTTTAGATTTTAACCAAGAATTCCAATTAAATGAGCTATTTTTCCATACTTTCTTCCATAATTCTAGTTTCCTTTCATATATAAGCCTTCAACTTGAGAGCTTTCACCAATTTTAATTCTTCATTGGTTGTGATCCAATAGCACAATTATAATGTCCTTTACACCAATTATCTATTTAGATAATAAATATGGTCAATAAATTTTTATAAGAAAAAGGCAAAGAATAAAGTAGAATCATTGCTTGATCCTTTTCCATAATATTAAACTTGAACCTCAATTAGTTACTAATTATTTGGCTAAACGCATTGATATATTGTTCTAGATTTTATCACTCCTACATCTTCGGCCTATATAGTTTATGCTTCAAATATAACTTATTTGTAAGAGACTTCAACATGTATCAACTCTCTTAGCTTCTTCGATATCTCTATAGGGAATGCAATATCCATAAACTAGTACATGGCCTCTTCTGCTATACATAATCAAATGGTTCTACTCGTGCATATAATTATTGCTAATTATATTCTTCTTAGCCTCTTAAGTGAAACTTACTGCACTAATCAATCCTTCACTCCCTATTTTTAGAGTCTAAAATTTCCAATTTCACATAACTTCCCTAATTCAAATCTCACAACAAAATCCATTGATGCCTCAACTATGCTCTAGTACCACTTGTTAAGGAATAGGATGTATACATTAAGAATGGATTAAAGAAACAAATCAAAACTAATAACCAACAAAATTATTTTTAATGAGGTTTGGCAATTGGGTGTTCCTATTGATCTACTAAATCTACAAGCATATAGAGTCAATTATATTAGGCATATAAAATTGGAGTAATTACAAAGTATCGATCCTACAAGGAACTATCTTACTATATTTATTAACCTTAGTAAAACAATGAAACTAAAAAAGAAACAAGATTATCGAAGATGGTTAATTTACTAAACTAACAAATACAATATAAATAAACTAGATAAAGAAAATTAATAACTTAAACATTAGGGCTTTGTGTTCGCTTATAGGGAATTCCAATTATTATACAACTTTGACTATCTAGGTTGAAATAATAATTAACTTAAAGTATCTATGTCCACTCTCAAGGCATATAGGTATATCCAGTTAAGAACTACCACTTCCTAATGTGCAATTCAACCTAATCAAACTCATTAAGCACTGTTTTTCTATTTGGTTATCATTATCGTTATCCAATGCTAAAGTGTTTATTCTCCTAGTGTAGATATTACATTTTACCTCTCAGTCCATCATACAATCTATAACATTGAATCTATGAAATAGAAATTAAATAATTAAAAACAAATAAAATAAATTAAAATAATCAAATCATTTATTGATAATTAAAATACCCTTTATAAGTTACATCCCCAACCCTAGCTAGGGTTTCTAACCACTAAACATAATTTTAAAAAAACGTAAAGAAATCAACCTCAATATAAGGGAAAGAATAAAAGAAAAGATTGTGAAGTTATCAGTAGTTCCTCTAATCTTACTCTGAGTCCTCCTCCAATGCTAAAAAAGACTAAACTATTAAATTAAATGCAAGGTAGCTTTCAAAATTCTTTTAAAATCCTCTAAGTTAAACCTAGTATAAGAATTTATAGTTATGAAAAAAAAACATATCCTCGTAAATTATGTATGAAAATTAGTATGATACCAACATTAGCACTTACTTTAGTTTTGTTTTGAAACTTTAATTTATCACAAAGCCCTATGTAACTGTTGCCATATACTAAGTTATAACTGGTGCCAATTTTATTCTATTTCTTTCTTTATGAAATCATGATGAGTATACCATTGATCTAGTATTAGTTTCATTACTGGTCTTATTCTATTTCTTAAATTTTCAAACCTTTAGGAAAGATAAGAGCCTGTCTCTATGCATTTTCAATGCTTTTTATGCCTTTTCCCACTAACTTCACTTTTTGATATCTTCTCACTAGAATTAAATTCCAAGTACTTCTACAAAGTTATTTTCCTTTGATTAGAGATAAATAGACTATATTTTTAGCATGATTTTGTAGAATATTATACTTTTTTTAATGTTTTCATAGGATTTGGTATTTAAAATGAATTATATTTTATTTCAAACTTTTTTTAGTCCCTCAAATGAAAAGGGAAGAATTAAGTCAATTTAAAGCAATTTTAGCATAATTTAGGCAAACGACTCAAAACACGACACTGACACAGTACTATGTTCCTCTTCGTGTTCCAATATGCCTTATTCTACTTATGGAAAAGCTATCTACATGACACTAGCACATATTCATGTTTTGATTATGTTTAACAAAGGATCATTATGCTTCTCCAACCATTGCAAATCCTACTGTTTTTGGCCCATGTTCACTTACATGTTGGAAATGTAGCCCTATATTTAGACCCATATTGATGGTATTTCATTACATAAAAGAAGTTGTAAAGGGGTTTAAGGAACACAAGATGCCAACACAGTCTTATGTTTAGGCTGTATTCGCTAAAAGTTTAGGGTTTTGTACTTAAGAGAGAAGATGGCATAAAATAGAGGGGAGGAGTTTTGAACAATGAAAAAGGCAATTAGAAGATGAGGGAAAGTATCTAGTATTAAGAGAAGAGTAACCTTATGGATGGAAAAACAAGAAATCCATCAAGATTCATCAAGAACTTCAAGATTCAAGGAACAAGAGAATGTAAACTTTTATCTTTTGTTTTTTTTTATTTTCTATAATTTTTTTTATTTAAGTATGAACTAATTGGGATATAGGTTTAAATAGGATGAACCAGGGGACTTGATGTTTTGAATTGATTCTTTGATTTAGCGAAATATCTTATTTTTCTTAACAACTATTAATGATTATATTATGTTAAATTGAAACTTGGTCGCATTTTAAATCAATTTTAGATTTTATCCATTGGGATCAAGAATTATGTATGAATATATAATGCTATTAATAAGAAGGGTTATATAGAATCCTAGAGATAGGAATACTTGATCCTTCTAGGTTACAGTGAAATCTATAAAGGGAATTTAAAGCAAGTTAATATGTTATTAAGGTTATTTGATTAGAAAGAGATTTTTGTCAATCAAAAGAGAATATAGTTGTAACTTAAGGACTTTTATTGGTCTAACTAACTAGAATTAATCATTATGTCAAGATAAATTCAAGGTATAGGAAAGGTTGAGGAATTCTTACCAGGATCTTGCTTATTTATTAGTTACTTTAATTATATTCAATACTTTAGTTTGGTGATCGAGATTAGTTTTTTTTTTCCTTTGAATCAATTACTCGTTTTATATATTAGATAATAAAAAGATAGCTAACATTGGTAGTTACAATCCTTATAGGATCGATACTTAACTCACCTAAAATATAATATAAGAGATGATAGGTGCACTTAGCTAAGTGATTTATACAATATTATTTATGTTGAGTTACAATTTTATCACATCATTCAACTTTTTATATTCTAAATAACTCCAAAATCTCCTTAATTGCAGAATGGTGGAGGAATTCCGCTTAACTATGCATTTCTCCTTTAAAATGACACTTATAAGAAAATGAATTAAACATAGGAAAACATCACAAAATCCATATAAAGCATTGAATGAAAGTGCTAAATACTAAATAATATAACCACAAATAACATTTAAAATATAGACCTATCACCTACATCTTTAAAAGCCAAAACTAGTTGATTTTACTATATTTATCAATCATTCACTTAAAGATTAAAATTTTCCTTTATATATAAATTAGATATATATATATTTATAGTTAACTATAAACTCTAGCTATTATAGATTAGCATAACTTACCCCTTTACCAAGCCCAACCTAAATTAGACATAACTCCAATAAGTTATAGAATCTTTCTAGGATCTATATTCCACCAAAAGTACATTTCCAGATAAAGCTGTCAATGCAAACACGACATAAAACATTATTATGTTCTAGGTCATGGACCTCACTCTTCTTCCTTGTCTATAGAAATAAGTTCAGCCATACCGATGTTCTTAGATCATAAATCCTCCTACTTCTCTACACACTTGGGCATGTTATATGACACTATTGTATCAAAGACCCTATCTTTCATATAAACACCTCTACCACATAAACATGCCCATATCTCCACATCTAATTTTCAAAATAAGAACATGCCCTAGGCCATGTCCATGTCCTAGTTTGTGTTCATCCAAAGATTTCCAAGAAAACACCCACATTTTGTGTTCCCCAAAGATTTCCAAGAAAACACCCACATTTTTCTCTAAACATTCTAATATTGCACTCATGTATATAAATCATACACAATAATTTCTACTTAAATGAATATACAATATTTCAAATTACAATCTCTAAGAAAATTCTCCAAGATTGCACTTGCATGTACAAGAGCATACACCAAAAAAATCTTATAGCTTAAGATCTATTCAAGAACTAGCACTTGAAAAAAAAGAGATCAAAAATTGTGCTCTGAATATTGATTTCAATTAGGATTTGATACAATCAACTAGAAATTAATTTTCGCATCCTTAAAGCTTGATATCCCTTAATGAAGACCTAAAATGATTAAATTAGTGTGTGATGCTCCCCTACTATAACATCTTAATCAATGGTAATCCAACTAAGCCATTAAATGGGTTAAGGGGATAAGACAAAGAGATATCTTATCCCTATATCTTTCTACCATTTGCATTAAAGCTCTTTCAAGGATCATTGCCAATATCATTTATAAGAATAAAATGCTTAGGTTCCATTACAAGTGTGAAAAGTAAAGGATATTCAGCCTTAATTTTATTGATGATCTCCCTTTTTTTGTTACTTGCTCAAATTCTATCAGAGTTTTCATTGATTATGTGATTGAATTTAAAAGTCTCTTAGCTATATCAATCAATTCAAAGCATCATCTTCATCTCAACAAGATCTTATTTAATAACTAAACAAAATTATATATGCACATCTATTGGAGTTTTCACTTATATTTACTATTATCTTGATTGACACCATGAGAAGTCCAAGAGAAAATTTCTCTGAACCAGAAAAGACAATAATGCATTTAAGGCTAAAGTAAAATGGTTAGTTGTTCACTTATCTAAAAATGAAAAGGGTTTGGGAATCACTTCTATTATAGTTGTTAACAAGGTCTTGCTAGCTAAAAGACTATTAAAGTTGCTAATAGATAAAAAATTATCATGGGTCAAATGGATGAACACCCACTTCATCAAAGAAGAGATCATCTAAAAGATTAAATCTAAATTTAAAACTTCATAGACCTTAAAACAGATTCTAGCTCTGGGGATCAAGTTAGTAAAATTTTCAAAACTAAAGTTGTCAATGACATGCAAACTTGGTTTAAATATGACAATTGACATGAGCTTTGACCTCTTCATAAAATACAAAATTACAAAAAGCTTAAGGGCAAGCATTCCAAGCAATGAAAGAGTATATTTATTAATAAAGAGGATGAATGGAACCAGGGAGCTCACGATCAAGAGAATTATCTATAGTAATTAATATCATACCTAAATATAATATAAAATATAAAATGGATGACTCTCTTACATAGGCTAGACATAAATCCAAGGATTCACTTACCAATCATGTTTGGAATTATTCATAGCTTTCTATCCTTGGTATAAATTGGTTTGGCACGAAAAATGATTCTCAAAACCTCATTCATCTTATAACTAGTAATAAAGGAGAGGCTTTGCTCCACAGATTGAATCAACCTAAGATCTAACAACAATCCAACTTTCTTGCTTTGGCTTTAAAATCTCTCACTATATGACATGTACTAACAATAGCAATCAACGAAGCAATATAGTAAATTCAACTCACACGCTTCAGAAACAAAAAAAAAGAATATATCAATCTTCTAGGTGGTATTCAGTTGTTCAACTTTTTCCATATGGAAATATAGGCTTTAGGAATAAACAGATAGACAAATAAGCTCTTTCTCATAAAGTAATCAACTAGATTATAAAAAAATACTATTAGCTAGAGGTATGGTTATTGGAATAAACTCTAATTTAACATTCAACTAGAATATAGTTTGATATGAAAAGCCTAAGTAAATTTACTTAAGGTTTAGATCAATTCTTAGTTTTTTAATGCCTTACTAAGCTAATAGTAGAGCTCTCTAGACAAATAACTTATATTTATTACTTTTGACTTAAATGAGATCTTATTCTTAATTTGTAAGCTTCTTTAGGACCTTTTCATTAATTCATTTTAATTTAAAAATAAAATCCATAATAAGAGTTTATTTTTTATCTTTGCAACCAAATAATTGGCCATGATTTACTATTTTCTAAGTCAGCATCTTTCCCTCACATTTTCATTTATTTTGAAACATGCCATTTCATTTGTAATATCCCGTTTCCATTACTAAGGGTTAGGACATAAGGTCCTAGACCACTGTACATGAGAAATGTTATTGAGAAATTAGAAAATTTGCATTTCATGCTCATGCATAATATTAGTATATACACATGTGAATTTGATTTTTCGTACACATTACAATGACTATACATGCACTCATTTGACATATTCTAGGGTATAAATGATTTTTAAATGATTATGATGGGAATAGTGAGTCTTATGTCTTGGATTTTGATTGATAAAATTATAATTGGTGAATTATATTATTGACTTAGAATTTTTAGTGAAAATTGGAAGATTTCTAAACTTATGTTTAATTTTGAACTAGGCAAAATGTCAAGTGGTAAGATAATTGATTTATAGTAGTTTAAATAAATGACGAATAGCAGTATAAGTAATTGAAACATGGCTTTAGGATTTATTGATAAGTGCCATAAAAAATTGACTGACGATTGGATTAGAAATTTGGAGACAAATAGACTAGAGATTAAATGATAGGGGGTACAATGTTAGAAGACATTAGCATTGTTAGCATTGTTAATTAAGTGTTAAGTGTCATGACACTTACCAAGCTTTTTAATCTTGCTATTTTTAACCCACACGAAACTCACCATTTGAAAGACCATTCTTTTGTCTTTCATTTCTCTGCTACATTCTCTTGATTTCTTCTTCTCTCTTTCTCCAATCATGACACATTCTTCTCACCCTCTCAATGTGGGCCTTGTTCTCATCCTCCACTTTACCACTCCAAAACCCTTGTTGCCTTCACTTGTTATTAAAGGACCTAACCTCTTCTACTCTGGTAAGATGAAGATCATGTGACGCTTTGAAGCTAGGGTCAAGTGATATTTTGAAGAGTTTGAAGTTAAACAAGTAATTCATGTATTAATCTCCATAGGTTGTTTAAATATAAACATGTGTGATGATAGTTTAAAGGTAGAATGATCATGTTGATGGAGTTATTAATGCTGAAATCTGGAAGAGATGGGTATATTTATGTCTTGTTTTATGTATATGATGAGAAATAACTTATGAATTGTTATAAGGATGTTTTAGAGATATAATGATGACGAAAATGGTGTTGAAAGAGTGCAGGAATTTTGATAAATAAATGGATATTTTTATGTTCTGTTTTTGATTTATAATAACGTGGATTTTGTTAGTTGTTATAGAGATGGAATAGAGTGAGTTTCAAGCTAAAGAAAAGGCTAGTGTAATTTCTTGAAATGGGAAGAACTAGGATGATAGTTTAGAGGTAAAGTCAAGATGATAATAGAGTTAAATGTGTGCTAAAACATTGATGAATGTATGGAAACTTTTGATGTCCTATTTTTGTATATAAGATGAGCAATAGATTATGAATTGTTGTAAGAATGTTTTTCAGTTAAAATGAGGGTGAGAATGATGAGAAATTAAGCTATGAATGACGAACTACACATATGGGGTTGAATATAGTAAGTAAAGAGTGAGAAATCTGGAAAACATGGATGTGAATGGGTGGAAATTTTTTAGATATGATAACCCAATGAAGAAATGGCTAGAAAGTTTCTGTTGGTATAACCCACGATAGTGGGGATGGCCTTAACATGAGTTATGCTTCTATTACGTGATTTTTGAAACAACAATTGGTAAGGTGTTTTCCTATAACGCATTTAGGCTTAAAAGAAGCTTGAAATGAACCTAGTATGATGATGGATTAAGTGATTAAATGTGTCACATGTTTAGGGTGATGATTGAGGTTATAACAAAGGAATAGATTGATGATAAAAATGTAACAAATTCTAGAAATTTAGAGATGTTACATGAATGAAAGTGACCCTATAAATGCTAATGTGATTCAAAGAAGACGAATGATGTGTAGTGAGTAAAGATGTATGAGAATTTAGATATTATGTGATCTTATAATGCTAAAATAACCTTGGTGAATGACATAGAATTTTAGTAATGTGTATAAATGTGTATTGCATGATATAGAAGCGCAAATCGAACGACCGCATCTAGACATTACCGGGACATTAAAGCAATAGTTATCTGGAGCGTATTGTGAGTAACCTAGATGTTTCTCACTAAGCATAATTATATTTGCTTAAATTTTGATTATTGAATTGATAATTATGTGAATGTGAAAAATATTGGACATTGATGATCCGAGGAGCCCGATAATTGAAATCATATTGGAAGTGCCTCACTGAATATCAATTTGAAAGAAATAAGTGTACTCAATATGATTGTTGAATGCCAAACTATTGTCCGATGAAAATGTGAAAAAGAGAATGTGTTTACTGAATAAAAATTGATTGATTGAATATATGTGATTTGATGTATTTCACCACATGATATGCATGATCAGATAAAGGAAGTTGTGACTGGAGTAGCCAGTGAAAAAGAGCTTAGCTTAGAATGTATATAAAGAGCCACAGGCTCACTAGTAAAGTGAGCTCGGTATTTACAACGGATACAAGACAGTTAAAAAGGCACTCGGTCATAACAAAGTAATAAATAAAAGTAAGTCATATAAACATTGTGTATATATTATGATATATATATGTTTAAATAATTGAAATTATCTAGTTAAAGTGTTCTTAATGAGAAATATGAAATAAGTGAACAAAGTTGTATTTGATTCAATATGATGATTAGTGAAGTGATTTTCATGTTGGATCGCTTACGGCTCGGGAATGCACATTGCGCAGTAGAATGGACCATAGAAATTCGGGTTTTGTGCTTGGTTAATCAAAATTTCACAACAAGAAGTATGCGGAATTACTTCTTGTAGCACGCGGATTAGGTTTCTTTCTAGATATCTTGACACTGCAACTCGCGAACATCCTCTATCGGTATCCATATGAGGATGAACGAACGATCCGGGAGGCGGCTAATGTGTGCTAGCATGTTCTAAAACACTTTAGAACGCTGCACAGTTTTTCTCTCGGAAAAGGACGAGTGGCTACGTGGCTAGGGTTTTTCATATCACATCTAATGAGACATAAGCTCTCTATTTATAGAGAAGCCCTAATCCTACACCTATTAGGAATAAGAATATCATAATTCTAAACCCATTAGGATTATGGAAGCCCAATAAATTTCGGCTCATATTATATCTCATATAATAAAAGCCCAAAAACTTAATTAAATTTAACCCAATAAATATATCCACATATATTTATTCAATGCCTAATAAATTAGGCCCAAGAGAATAAGCCCAAATC
>JAOSBO010033579.1:0-11349 GCA_027563915.1 Erythroxylum rotundifolium | reverse complement strand
CATTTGTTTCTAACATTATTATTATTTGATTGTCATCAAAATTGATCATCGTAAAGTCCTCTTGACTTAACAAATTAAAGGGGATTGAGGAATAGTTGGAGTAACTATTAGAGAAGGGGTACATAAGACCGAGTTCGTCACCTTGGGGAGCACTGATTTTGTTTGTTAAGAAGGAGGATGCAACATGGAGGATGTGTATTAATTACCGGAGACTCAACAAGGTGACCATTAAAAACAAGTACCCTCTACCCCGAATTGACGATCTGATTGACCAGCTACAGGGAGCAAAGGTATTTTCAAAGATTGATCTCAAGTCAGGTTATCATCAGCTCAGAATCAGGGAGTCTGATGTAAACAAGACAATGTTCAGGACACGGTATAGACATTACGAGTTTTTTGTCATGCCTTTTGGATTGAACAATGTTTCAGCTGCTTTTATAGATCTCATAAATAGGGTCTTTAGGGAGTATTTGGATCAGTTTTTCATAGTGTTTATCGATGACATTTTGGTTTATTCTAAGAGTAAAGAGGAACATAAGGAACATCTCAGAATAGTATTGCAAACACTGAGGGAGAAAGAGCTTTATGCTAAGTTCAGCAAGTGTGAGTTTTGGCTTTATGAGGTAGTATTCCTTGGACATGTCATTTCCAAGGATGGGGTACATGTTGATCCGAGGAAGGTTGAAGTTCTGGTGAATTGACATGTACCAAAGATAGTGGCAGAAGTGAGGAGTTTTTTGAGTCTGACAAGATATTATAGGAGATTTGTTGAAGGATTTTCTATAATAGTTGCACCGATGACCAAATTATTGAGGAAGAATAAAAAATTTATCTAGAGTGAGGAATCTTAGAAAGGAGCTCAAGAGAAGATTAACAAATGCTCTAGTTTTGATTTTACCCACTGGAGATAAGGGTTATACAATGTATAGTGATGCGTCAAGAAAGGGTTTGGGTTGTGTGTTGATGTGGGGAGACAGCGTGATAACTTATGCTTCGTGGCAACTGAATCCATATAAGTTGAATTATCCGACCCATGATTTGGAATTAGCAGTACCAGTTTTTGCCTTGAAGATTTGGAGACATTATCTGTATGGGGTTCAGATGAAGATTTTTACGGATCATAAAAGTCTTAAGTATCTGTTGAGTCAGAAAGAAATAAATTTGAGACAGAGAAGATGGTTAGAGCTAATTAAGGATTATGATTTATTGATTGAGTATCATCTAGGAAGGGCAAATGTAGTGGCTGATGCTTTGAGTAGGAAATCATCAATAGCCCATGTTCAGATAGTTTATCTGCCTTTATTGGAAGGGATGGCTAAGCTTAGAATAAGTTTGAAACAGAAGGAAACTGAGTGTATGGTTGTTACTTTCAGAGTGAGAACGATGCTCGAGGAGAAGGTTAGGAAGTTACAAGCACAGGATGCAGAATTAAGCAAGCTCTGAGAAAAAAATTCAGAATGGCAAGAAGTCTGAAGTGTTAGTAAGGGATGATGGACTCATGGTTGTAGGAAGAAGACTTTGGATTCCGAATGTCAAAGAGGTAAAGGATGAGATGCTGGATGAAGCACACAATATGCCTTATGCCATGCGTCCAGGTAGCACTAAGATGTACAGGGATTTGATAGAGCATTTCTGGTGGAAAGGCGTTAAAAGGGACGTAGCAGAATATACAAGTAAGTGTCTAGTGTGTCAACAAGTCAAGGCTGAACACCAGGCACCTTTAGGAAAGTTAAGACCATTATCCATTCCTGAATGGAAGTGGCAAAGGGTGACTATGGACTTTCTGATAGGTTTGCCCAAGACCAGTAGGAAGCATGATGCCATATAGGTTATTTTTGTTCGTCTGACAAAGTTAGCCCATTTTCTAGCAATTAAATAGAATGATTCCCTGCATGTGTTAGCAAAGAAGTATATTGATGGGATAGTGAGACTGTATGGGGTTCCAGATTCTATAGTTTCTGACAGCGGTCCTCAGTTTACTTTGAGATTCTAGGGAAGCTTACAAGAGGCTCTCGGAACCAAATTGAATTTTAGCATTGCTTTTCACCCCCAAACAGATGGTCAATTTGAGAGGACCATTCGAACCTTAGAGGAAATGCTCAGGACATGTGTGATGGATTTTAAAGGGGTTTGGGATGAGCATTTGCCCTTGGTAGAATTTGCTTACAATAATTCATACCATTCGAGCATTCAGATGGCTCTGTATGAGGCACTATATGGAAGGAGGTGTAGAACTCCGATATGCTGGGATGAAGAAGGAGAAAGGAAACTGATAGGACTAGAATTGATGCAAATGACAATTAACAAGGTCAACTTAGTTAAGCAACGACTTAAAGCAACTCAAGATAAAATGAAGAGCTATTCTGATGCACACCAAAAAGAGATCGAGTATGAAGTTGGTGAGAAAGTTTTCCTTAAGACATCTCCTTGGAAAGGAATAATGAGATTTGGTAAGAAGGGCAAATTGAGCCCGAGGTATGTGGGCCTTTAAGAAATTCTTGAGAAGATTGGACCGCTAGCCTACGGGATGGCACTACCACAGGAATTGTCTCAGATATATGACGTTTTTCATGTTTCCATGTTGAGGAGGTATAAATCAGATCCCTCCCACATCATTTAGACCACTGAGGTTCAGTTGAGAGATGATATGAGTTTTGAGGAGATTTTAGTGGAGATTTTGGACACAAAGGAAAAGGTTCTCAGGAACAAAATAATTCAACTAGTAAAAAGTCCTATGGAGAAACCATTCAATAGAAGAGGCCACGTGGGAGCCACTGGAGGCCATGAAGGAGAAGTATCCATACCTCTTTGATGACTCAGGTAATAATTTCGAGGACAAAATTCTTTTAAGAGGAGAAGAAATGTTAGGCCCCAAATTTATTTATTTATTTTATTAAGCATGATTTGAATAAATTTTGTAGTCTTACTAGATAAATCATTTTATTTGGAGTTTAATTATTAGTCAAGTTTGGGAGGATTTATTTCATGGATTGATGGAATTAAGTATTAATGTTGTAATGTGATATAAGGGCATTTTTGGAAGACCATTTAAGTTTAAATAGACATTAGGCATAAATGGAAGGGCAAATTGGAAATTTCACACTCATTAAAGGTATAAAAGGGGAAGAAGTAATTGTGGTCTTGTATGTGAGTGAAAGAAGAGAAAGAGAGAAGTGGAGAAAAGAAGAAGAAGAAGCTAGGGATTTTGGAAATTCTTGAAGAGCTTGAAGATTTTGAGGTTAAAACAAGTAAGTATGAGTATTAACTCTTCTTGATTGTTAGATGAAGAATATTTAGGGTTGGTTAAAAGTGAATATAAAGTGAATATGTGTAGGAAGTTGTTGATGAATGGTTTATGTGAATGTTTGTGTTTGGTTAAAGATCAAAAGTAGATTATGAATTTGTTGTGAATGATATTGGGCTGGAGTGAAGTTGGAAACGAAGTAGAAAAGATGGGTTAGTGTTAAGATGGGTTATATGTGAAAAGTGGGAAGTAAAAAGATGAAAAATGTTGCAAAATACATTTTTGAAATAGGTTTCTAGATAATTTCTCCATGGGGAACTTTTGGGTTTCTCCATGGCATCGTAAAATATGTTCTCGGAGTAGGTTTTTGGACAATTTCGCTGTGGCGAACTTCTGCGTTTTGCCACAGCGAACTCAACTTTCTAGCACAGAACATACTTTGGTATTTTAGGCATAACTTTTTGTGTAGTTATCTAAATGAGATCATATTTGATTTGGTGTAAACTATAGACATAAGGCTATAACTTGTATGATGAAATGGAGTCATAATTCAGTCAATAAGGATTTCAATATTTGGATGGAAGTTGAACATAGAATGTTGTTTTAGTATAAGAACAACTTGAAAATTTTTAGGGCATAACTTTTAGAGTACTGAAGGAAATTGAATGATTTTGGTGACATTAGAAACTTAAGACAATGGGAAATATTTTTCTAGAAGAAAGTATTATGAAATTTTGTCATTTACTTCATCAAAATGATCATGGAAAATCAACCTGAAGGTTTGGATTTATGGAAGGGCTTTGGTTCATGAAGGTTAGGAAATGCATGGGTTTAAGTACTCTAAAATCATTTTAGTGAATGTGTTTTCTTAGGGTTCTCAAATTAGACTTCCTATTGAAATTGGGGTTTTGTTATTATTAAAGGAAATCAAGAAGGTGATCAAGAGAGGTAAGAGGGGCAAGAGGAAGGACATCCTTAAGCCACTTTTATACGCAAGGATTTCAAAGTAGGTTAAACTTTTATAAGTAAGTAATAAGCCCCTAATGTTTTTTCCAAACCAAGAAAGTTTAAAATTTTTTCAATTGTGTTATAAATGTGTCGTTAAGGCTTCTTGAATGCTTTAATAATGTACCACATGTTTGTATATGAATTGTGTTACTGATTTATGAAATTAATGATGAAAATGATTTAAAAAAATATTGATTTTTGAAACGATATTATGGTTATGAAATCAAGTTTCGGAAAAATTTCGTTGAGGCAATATGTTTACAAGTTATGAAATGCAAGATTATATAGGTTTATCGTGGTCCCTTATGTTAAGTCAAGGGCACTTTGACAAAAGATTTCTCCCACTTGCCCATAAGTGACATGGAGCTCCTTCATAGACTCCCAAAAGTTCACGGCTACGCTAAACCATTAAGTGGAATTGCGATAGTGCATTTTGTTCATGGCTACATAGGACCCTTATGGGAAATATGTAGTACGTTTCGTTTTGGATCCACCTAAACCATTTTGATGTGCTTATGTGTTGACAAGTTTATTGAATGCATGATTTGAATTGCTTATAAAGTGTTTGATGATTTGAGAATTGAGAAATATGTGCTTATGATTCAATGTAAATTATTTTAATGGTTTTGCTTATTACTGGTTATAAAATTGTTACCCACGAGCTTTAAGCTCACCCCCTCCCAATTTCGTCCCATCTTCAGGTGAGGAGCAGGAGATCAAGTAGTCAAGGGTTACAACATCACTTCGAATTTGCGTACTTTTGAATTTTGAGTTAGGTTTTGGGAATTAAGGGTTTAGCAGCATTTCAAGTATCTTTTGTATTTTTGGATTATGAAGCAAGTGATGTATTGTGGCTTGAAATGCCATTAAACCTTTGTAAAACACTTACTTTTGATATTAAAGAAATAAGTGTTTGGTTTTGTCTATGATTTTTCATGTTTTCGCAAAGTATTCAATTATAGAAATGAGATTAAGTTTTTGATAAATTGTTTATGGTTATGTTCTTAGCCATTTTTGTTTTTGGATTGAATTGATGAATGTGGTTGAAGGATTTTAAATTTGCGTTTTAGTAAGATAAGTAGTTTGGGTTATGGGTTCTATCACAAGGCTTTTTACCGCAGCGAAGCCAAGAGTCGCTGCGACATAATTCACCTGAAGGAAATTTTGCTTTTCTCGTGGCGACTTTGCCACGGCAAAGTTATACTTGTCGCCACGGCAAAATTGACCCAAAGGGTCAGTGAGTTTACTCATATAAGAAGCCCACCTTTGCTTTCGAAGGATTTTTTTCTTTCAAATTTCCAAATTCTAAGCCTTCCTCCACGCTCAAGCTTCATGATCCCATGCCCGATGTTGGGCTCTTGAAATGGGGTCTAACAATAATCATTCCCTAACTTATAAACCCTAATCAAATTATGGACTTGCAATCTCTTAATTCATAAATTACCCACAATTTTAATTCATTCTAAAGCTCTCTAATAAACAATCAGGTCTCGCACGAGATCTCTCTCCATAAAATTACCGACTAGATTAATTAAGTGGTTAATTAGATTGCGTAACTCTCATTAATCCAACTATAACAATTAACTATAAATTACTATTTGTAATCCATCAAACCAAAATTTAAGACATAAACAATACATAATTCACATCATGATCATTGTAAGGCTTTCATACCCTGGAACATGTCAATTGAGATCTTTGCATTGTCTCCTAAATCATAATTCATGTGTGTATGCCAATGATATGCATGTGAATGAAATGCATTTCATGAATGCTCAATGATACTACTCATGTGCAATAGTTTATTGTTTTAATCCCTTAATATGGAAAATGGGCTCTACACTTGTTATAATATATATAGAATGTTAATGCTTGATTTCATTTCATATGATTGAGATTAAGAAATCCTCTTGTATGAGTAGATATACCATAATTGAAAGGAGTTGCATGCAAACCTAGAGATAGGCCGACATAAATCTTCTAGATCAGGGTCAAACCTAATGGCAGAATTCATAAATCAATAAAAGCAATCTCAAGGTTAACTAGAAAAGGTTTTGTTAATCAACTAATGAATTAGTTTTTAATAGTCTCGAGAGAGTTATTAGCATAAGTTAGGAATTTCCATTGTCCAATAATCAATAATATAATTACATGATAAAAGATTAATAATATCTAAAGATTTTAAGAGGATTCATAACCTGGACAATACTATTTGATATTAATTTTCTTCGTAATTTACTTATCTTGAGTTCATAATTATTTAATCTTAATTTATATTATTTGTAGTCTTTATTTTTAATTGAAATCCTAAATATGATTCTTAGGCTAGATACTAGAAAAAAGGTAACTACTAGTAATTATAGTCTTCACGCACTTACGATAAATTTAAATATTAATCAAATCTGAGTCAGTTAAGTTTTTTGCTCCATTGCTAGGGACTAAAATATTAGGAAAACCTAAATTTTATTACTCTAGTCATCTTTATTTTAATATCTTTCATTCATGTTTTTCTTTGTAAGTTCTTAAATTTGTTAATTTGTTTAGTTTTATTTGTTTTTGTAGATTTGGACTTTTGGTCATTGTATGACCTAGAGTAATTTGAGTGCTTAAGCGATGTAGATCTAAAGTTTAAAGGGAAATAATTGTGGGAGTTTGAGCTAGACCATCAAATAAAGGATTTGGGAGGTGATGTAGACATTGAAGAATCACATAACATTGCTGACCAACCAGGGACCGTGCTTAATTAAGCTAGACTAGACTTGACAGAAGTAAAGTCCAACATTATGAGACTGACTATCAGTGCTAACAATTTTGAGATAAAGACTAGCCTTATCCAAATGGTGCAGCAATCAGTTTAATGCAATGAACTTAGAGATGAAAAGCTGAATGCATATATTTCTAAGTTTTTAGAAACTTATGATACTTTCAAAATCAATGGAGCTAATGATGATGCCATCAGACTATAGCTATTTTTGTTTTATTTAATGGGACAGGCAAAACAATGGTTGAATTTGATGCCATGATCTTTAATAATTATCTAGGAATAAGTGGTAAAGAAGTCCTTGGTGAAGTATTTCCCACCTGCAAAGACCACTAAATTGAGGAACAACATCTCCTCTTTCACTCAAGTTGAAGTTGAATCAATATATGATACATAGGAGAGATTTAAGGAGATTCTGATAAGATGCCCACACCATGATCTACCACTTTGGATACAAATCCAAACATTTTACAATAGGCTAAATCAAAGCACTAGGTAGTCAATAGATGTAGCGACTGGGGCCATGCTTAATAATAAGACACCAGAGGTGACCCAAGACTTAATAGAAGATATAGTTATGAACAACTACCAGTGTTGCTCATCTAGAGCACAAATTAATAAGCCAACATGAGTTTATAAAACGGATGCAATGGCACAGTTGGTGAGCAAAGGGGAAGCCTTGAGTAGAAAGATCGATATAATTATGATGTCTTCATAAGGGAGAGTAATGCAGTGAAAGGTGAGAAGGATAGAGCATCAAGGTCAAGATTATCAATTACTACAACCCATAAGGTAAAGTAATGCAGCTTAAGATGAGAAGGCTAGAGCATCAAGGTCAAGATTATCAATTAGTACAACCCAAATACATGGAATATTTGGGGAATGCTCCTAAATCTAAAAATAATTCATACAGCAACACATACAATCTAGGATGGAAGAATCACCCTAACATCTCTTGGCGAAATGAAGGCAAAGCAAGAAATAACCCTTCACCTGGATTCCAACAGCAAGCACCTCAACTTCAGAAGTCCTCGTTAGAAGAGATGATGTTTAAATTTTTTTAAGAATTAAATGATAATATCAAACATAGGCTTCCATACATTAACATAGAGATTAAAATTAACTAACTAGAAAAGATAGTGGAAGAAAAACCAAAGGGGAGTTTGTCTAGTACAATGGAAACAAATCCTAAGGAATATGTAATGACAGTCACCCAGATGAGTGAGAAAAAGCTCCAAGAAGAGAAGAGAGTGACTACTGAGAGTCACTTAAAAGTTGAAGGTGAATGTCACTTGGAAAAAATCAAGGAATATTTTTATGTCATTCCATACCCTGCTAAAGTGAAGAAAGATCGAATGGATACAGAGTTAGGTAAATTTCTTAATCTTTTAAAACAAATCCATGATACTTACCCCTTATTAAAGCTCTCGTATAGTTACCAAAGTAAAGAGAACCTTTGCAAGAGCTAGTAGAAACAAGGAGCAACTAGAGAACTTAAAATCTTCTATGCAGAGTGCAGAGTTTAAGAGATAAGAAAAGCAAACTACTAAAGAAGCAAATAGATCCAGTGAGTTTTTTGGTTCCTTATGAAATTGGTAGTTTAAAAATGGATAAGGCTTTAGCCGAACTAGGGGCAGATATTAATATGTTGCCTTTGTCATTATTTGAAAATTTGGGCATATGATAACTTAAATTAACTAGGATAAGTGTATAATTAGTTGATAGATTGGTAAAATATCCCAAGGGAATTGTAGAAGATTTATCGTTCAAAGTTGACAAGTTTTTAATCTCAACTAATTTCGAGATTCTTAACATAAAAGAGGATATGGAAGTACCTCTAGTCCTCAGTTGACCTTTTTTGGTGACTACTAAGTCAATGATAGATGTTGACAAAGGCAAGCTGACATTAAGAGTGGGGGATGAAGAGATCATTTTTAGGATCTCTAATGTCATTAATCATTCTCTTGAATTTATGGATATAATTGAGCCTAATGAGTCTTTTCATGATATTGTAAGAGATTTTACTTTTAAAGGTCCACCCAAACCTTCGTAAGTTCAAGGGAACAAATTGAAAGAGAAACGTGGCACGAAGCAAAAAGAAAGTTAGCCTATTTGCAAGTCATGGAATCCATAGTAAGGATACTAAAACATAATCTGTGCAAGCCAGCATTAATTATTTTAGTTTTATTTTGAATTCCATGTTATTTTGTTTTAGCTTTAATGTTAGTATAGTATTTATTTACTGTTTTAGTTTTGATGCGTTCTTGTAATGTTTTCATTGTAAATTTCCTTCAAAATTTTCACTTTTGATATCCCAATCATACCTTACCTAAGCCCCATTACAACCTTATAAAGACCTTTTGTTTTTTTTTTTCTAGTTTACATACAAGTGGTAGAGATGTGTTAATACTGCAAGCTTATGGGAAGAGTTCAACTATGCATTGATTTGAGAGTTTGATCCTTTTCACCCTAAACACTTGAGTGCATTGAGTGAAACCTTGGTGAGGGTAGATTCATACTTTTGATTTCAATAAGACTATTGACATGATTATCATTAATATTGAATTATGAAGTTAGTTTTAGGATAACTTGATTCTACTTGTATTTTAATTTGATTAATACGACATGATGATTTAAAGTATGAATTGACAGGTTGGGATTAATAAAGGATGGATGTTGTAAAGTTGATAGTTTAGATAATGATTTGCTTGAGGAAAAGCAAAAGCTTAAGTGTGTGGATGTTTGATTAATGTATATTTTTTTATAATTTTACGCCTATATTTAACATATTTTGCATGATATTTTATAATTTTGTTGTATATTTGCTACTTAATTCACTTTAATTATGTTTTTATATTATAATTGCCTTTTTAGAATAAAAATAGAAGAATTCAGATGAAACCGTGGCCTAAGACGATGATTTGAAGCAACTAAGGACCTACATGTCCATGTATAGAGACAGTGCAAGTCTTTATAATCATGTGAAGATTGAAGAAATTGATTTCTTGTTGTGTCGAGTCACACGCCCGTATATACTGAGATACTATTTGATATTGATTTTCTTCCTATTTTAGTTGTCTTGAGTTCATGGTTGTTTAATCTTAATTTATTTTATTTTATCTTTATTTTTAATTAAAATCCAAAATCTTATTCTTAGCTAGATAATAAAGAAAAGGTAAATACTAGTAATTGCAATCTTCGTGTGATCGAGTCGTACTTATCTGTGCTAGCTACAGCTACATTGTGCACTTATGGTAAATTTAAAGACCGATCTAATCCGAGTCAATTAGCATCCTTTCAAAGATTATTAAGGGGAGTAAGGGAATTAAATAGGGGGATCCTTTGTCTCCCTATTTGTTTTATTCTTTTTATTAAAGTCCTATGCCACTTGCTGAAGCATAATATCTCCAAAAATCTAAATTTCAAGTTCAATTCCAAGAGTGGAAAGATATCTCTTAGTTACCTTTCTTTTGTAGATAACCTGGTTCTATTCCATAAAGCTCATACATAATCATTTAAACAATTGACGTAAACTCTCAAGCTTTTTACTTCGATTTCAAGCCTAAAGGTGAATTGTAACAAAATTCATTTTATCCTATCTTCATTTGCTAAATTCCAACAGGATAATATTTCTAATCTTATTGGAATGAGCAAGAAAATTCCTCAATTGCTATACCTAGGTTTACCAATTACTACCAGAAGGTTAACATTTAATGAATGTCTTCCTTTGATTGAGAAGGTTCATAAGAAAATTAGAAAATAGACCAATAAATCTGTGTCTTTTAGGGAAAGAGTTCAACTTATTAAATATATCATTTGCTCTATGCAAACCTATTGGAGCTCTCATTTAAAATTAATTGAATCCATTGAGAAAATGATGAGAAATTTTCTACTGGGAAAAGCAGAAGGGAGGTTTGGTCATCTTAAAGTCAAATGGCAAAAAGTTTTTTAACTTTATAGATAAAGGAGGATTGGCAATCATGTCTCTTAAGGTTACCAATAAATTTTTGATGATAAAAAGACTTTGGAGAGTGATCTAAGATCAAAAGAACCTTTAGGTGAAATGGTTACACAATTACTTCTTGAAAGGGAAAAGTCTAGACCAACATTCTCTTCGTTCCTAAACTAACTGTTAAAATCAGGGATGAAATGGCAAATGAAGTAAGCTACAAAATTGGAAATGGTAACTCAACATTCTTATGGCATGAAAATTGGATAGGCTATAGTCCTCTATCGCAAATCCTTGAAGCAATAATATCTGGTTCAGCCGGGATCTGGCCGAACGGTGCGTTTCCAGTAATATCCATCTTCTTCAACCTTCTGTGTGGAATGTGAC
>JAOSBO010033562.1:0-11349 GCA_027563915.1 Erythroxylum rotundifolium | reverse complement strand
TTCAAGGGAATGATGAGTTTCATATCATGATAGTAGTTGACTATCGATAATGGCACTATTAAATGAATCTAGAATCAAATATGTTTTAAAGAATAAAGTGGGCCGTTACTTTAATCTTAAAACATAGACCTTAACATTCTGTTATTACGAACCACAATCTTAATGAGTAGTGAACTCATATGTGTTTCATTGTAATTCTTGATATGATCAGAATGGATTTGTATAGAGTATCAATTCAGTGTCTGCATGTTGGAATTATTAATTGAAACATGTATCAGGGAACATTAACTCAAATAAAGAGTTTATAGTGATATCATCACTTTAAGATGTTTTTACAGAGTTTGGTGATTAAACTTGAACCAGTAGTTTAATGGACTAACTACCCATCAAGTCTTAGCACCGAGATGAGATCTTGTGTGTTAATCACCATATAGAGTAAAACGGGAGATCTAAAATGAAAAACCAACAAAACGATAAAACGGTAATTTTACCCTTTGTTAAGTGGATGGCTATAATATGATTTATAATACAGTTTATAATTGGACATCTTATTTGAAACATGTATTCTCATAATACTTAGTAATTCAAAAGTTCAACCAATTTTATTTAGTGGAATGACATTTTGTTAATAAGTTGGAATTAATTCTAATTAGATTAAATTAATTCTGGACTTATTGGAGCTTGAATTATATAAGTCTAATTAGATTCTCCATTTGACTTCTAGAAAGGTTATCAAGCAAAGAAATATAAATAGAGGTATTAAAACCCATGATTAAATGTTGGGCTTACTTTAATTAGAAGCCCAAATGAACATTTAATATTGGGCTTGACTTTGGTTTAAGTTGATTAATTAGATTAATTAAATTAAAACAAAGTTATTAAAGAAAGAAGGAGGGCATATTTCAGTTTTTATACCTAAATGTGCAGCTGCACATTTAGCATTGAATTGCTAAATTAAAGATGGCTTTTATCATACTTAATCATTATTAAATAGAGTAATGATCTTATCATTAAATGGTTTAATTGTTGCCTTCTAATGATGACATATAATGTAACCTTTTAACATTCATTTTCTTAAAGAAAGGAAGAGGTGCATTTGATTTATTCTTTCTTCCTTCTTTCATCCATAACCAAAAATGAGAAGGTCTCATTTAGGTTATTGGTCTTTTCATATAGCCATCTTAAACAAATGAGAAGAGTCTCATTTATTGGCTTCTTTATGATTGATTAAAGAATGAAGTGATGCATTGGATGCTCATCACATTTTTCTTTCATGATAACTGAAATTGACAAGGAGAGGAGAAGTATTCTTGCATTTATGTTTTTTGACTCACTCTCTCCTCACATGCATGCATATCCAAAACTTGAATGACAAGAGTCTTATTTTTTGGCTTCTTTCTTCGAAGAAAAATCTCTTCAAAATATTTCTTCTCCTTTCCCACGAAAGGATCTTGTTAACCAAGTTATCTATAAAGAACAAGTGGTAGATCGGATTAGTCATGATACAACAATAAGGAGAGCATACATTCACAAAAGAAGGGATACAAAAGCGAGGATCCTTGTTCTTATGTAAATTATTTTTCTTACATCGTATCATGTATAGCTAAAACATGTTAATTTGGTTATGTTATTTCCACTAAATTTTTTATTTTGAAAAAATTTTGAAATCGACTGTTTATCTAAATCTTGCATGCTTTTGTTTTCAATCTAACATTAAAAAAAACCCTCCAAAAATGAAGCTCGTAAGTATCTGCCCGATGTATGCCAAGATCATGGCTCACCTTTGAGCTTTATGTCACGATCATGGCATGCAGGTCACAATCATGGGCCATTCCCTACTCTTCTGTCACAATTATGGCATGCAGGCCAAGATCATGGGCCAAACATGGAGCTTCTGTCACAATTGTGGCCTACTTGCTATGATCGTAGGCCTGTGTTATGGCCCGAATTCCCTCTGAAACTCCTTTGCTCTTTAATATTGACCCTGAAACACTAGAAAACTCATCAAGGTATCTCAAAAACATAATATTTAAGCTTAAAGACTTGTACTAACCCATAAAACACTTAAAACACAAATAAATCACAAACTAACACAATTTTAACCGAAACACATACCAAGTGATCAAATTAATGGCTAAGCACATATCAAATTATACCTTAAAATAAGATACAATTTACACTTATCAATCTATTACAACATATTTTAAACACATCATCAAATCATAATAGATCAATCCAAATAATTACATTAAATAAAAAATTAAAACATGTTATAGCATAAACATAGGTTTCATCTTACTTAGACACTAATGAAATCTAGTTACATATGATAAAAGATGAAATCAAATATAAACAGAAACAACAACGAATAGGAAATAAAAGGTCATAATTTTATATCTCCATTTTATCTCCTATCTAATATTCTTTGCAAGGTAGAGGTTTAATCTTATACTCTATTGGATATTTCGATGATTTATTCATGTTTTTCACTTCTCTGGATCAAATTGCCCCTTAAGTTGCCTCTAAATGTCTCTGTGTGTCTACTCTTCTATTTTACCTCCGAACACAACTTTTTATATTAATTTTTAGGGTTTGGGGTGATATGCTATCTAATACACAATCATGTATTGTGTATAACATAAAAAAACCAAAATTCACGACTCTACACAACATAAGAGAAGTACACGGGTTGATGCATGACCGTGTATCCCTTATTTGCTTCAAATCTTCATTTTTTATCGCGCTTTCATCTAAATTCTTCTTTGTTTAGTCTCTAAATCCAATTATAACCAATGTACACACTTGGAGCAAATTAAGTTCCAAATATGCAATAAAAGTATAAAATATCAAGCAAAAATACGTCAAATATAGGGTATAAATATGAATCTATCAAACATTGTCACACTTAAGTTTTTGCTTGTCATCAAGCAAACCATAATCAAAATTATAAATCTTACAACATCATCATTATTTCTGATATGTCCATTTATACTGTAAATCATCATATCCTATTAAATCAAATTAACATACAATTAGAATTAAATTATCCTAAATTAACTTCCTAAGTAATATTAATAGTAATGACATCAATAATTGCATTGAAATCAAAATCATAAACCTTTACACCCTTACTAAGATTTCACTCATTGCACTCAAGTGTTTAGGGTAAAAAGTATCAACACTCTCAATCAATGCATAGCAAAACTCTTACCATATACTTGTAATATTATCACATCTCCACCACTTGTGTATAAACTAGAAATAAAAGTCAAAAGGTCTTCATAAAGGTTGTAATGGGGCTTAGGATGGTATGATTGTAATAAAAAGAGTTAAATTGAAGAAAATTTACTAAAGAAATTTCAAGAAACTTGTTTACAAATATGTAGGCCCTTTTATTACAACTCTATTAGTACCATATACTTATTCACTATTTTCTTATGCCTTTTCTGTTAGATCAATCAAAAAAAATTTGAGAATTCAATACTAGAATTAAAGAAATAATAGACCTTATAAAAATTTCCTAAGTTTCAAACAAACACGTAATGTAAATATCCTTCAAGTTTCAAAACAATTAAAAGGGTTTCAAATGAAAAATAAGATAAAGGTTAATATTTTAGGTTAATAACATTGAAAAAGGATAAGGCTCAATTTGGTTATTCCTAAAGATAAATTTAAGATAAGGTAATGATCAAAGAAATAGGCTAAAAACAAATTGTTGATTTTAAGTGCCTTTATCACTTTAAAGATTCTAATTTTTCAAATATGATCTCAATATGTATAATAAAAGCAGGCTATAGAATCATTCAACTATGCATGATAACACACGAAAGAATAAAAAGAGCTTTAAAATCTAAAAATTTATGCTCTTGAGCTCTAAAGCTCACAAAAAAGATGGGTATGTATGTACAAATAATATACAATTTTATTCAACTTGATTATTTCAATAAATACTAAAAAAAACTTAAAAATTTAATTTTACTCTAACTATCATCCTTTGGCATACTAATTCAAGTCAATATTTAATAATGAAATAAAGTGTTGATGGATATATTTCAATTAAATCAAGATATCATTCAATAAAATTTAATAATTAAGATTATAATAAGCTTTAAGAAAATCTTTGAATTTGTTAACCCCTTCCCCATACATAAATTTGTACATTATCCTCAATGTACACAGTATAAGTAAACAGAATAAGTGGGAAGGTTAAGTGGTACTTTCCTAAACATGATGATTCTTCTAATTTCTTATCTATCTAGTAGTAGACTACAACATTGCAAAATATAAAAAAAGGGGTAAAAAGATAAAAGAAGATAAAATTAATAAAAATGGAAATAACTAAGAAACATGAAAATAAAATAACATAAAATAAAATATCTTCTAATCCATGGATTACCTCTTATTTAGCACTAGTTTGATGTCAATAGCTCGATGTACCTTGCACGTTACCTTCAACCTAGGTCTATAATTAGTGGCTTGCTTCCACCCTTTTCTCCACAAAGCAGTTTAGTAACCTGTAAGTAAGCTACTTATTGCGAGATAATAATGAAAGCATAATTTATCAAGTTAATAAATCCTAACAACTGCATTAATGATCTTTTTAATAAATTGTTAATAAAATAAGGGATAATGAAACTCCCTAAATCATAGGCTAACTCGAACAGTTTGTCTTTGAGGAAGTGGGAATCTTTCATACTCAAGGTGACTAATAATAACTCTTTAATAGTTTCTTTATATGGTTCCTCTGCTAGTTTATCCCTAACTACTTTTATCCACTCTTCTTCTTTCTATTACTATACAAAGGATTCTTGCTCATCTTCTTCAATTATCTCCTTCCACTCCTCTACTTCCTCTTCTTGAATGGAGGTTTCTTCATCCTCTTCTTTCAAAAGCTTTCCTAGAATGTCACCCATTTCATAAAACCATCCTTTATCTTTTGTTCACTCTCAAATTCGCATCGGTTAACTTTCATTTCAACAAAAGAGTTCCATTAATTTGTTTGAAATACTCTCTTCCTTTTCTTCTTCTTCTTATTATGGTAACTCTTTTTAACTACTGAGGGTGATTGCCATTTTGTATTCTATAGTATCTCTTTCAATAGGAATAGGCAAACTCCCTTGCATCTCATCAGATATAGTTCTTGCCAGCTAGTTAATCCAATTCACCATATTTTGAATAAAAGCCTATGCTTTATGATGCATCATGATTGATTCTTGAATAAAATCGGTCATCTTATCTTTAAAAGTTGGCTCATTGACTTGAGGTGTGTCAGGTTCGGAGTAATGTTATACGGCCAACTACTTTCATCACACCACATAGTTCACTCTCCACTCAAGCAGCCTAATTTAAGTTCACACGTGCATTTAATCTCATTCCAACTAGCACGATAGAATCTCATGGCAATGAATTCATCACAAAGATTCAAATGTAAGGGAAGTGACACACCTGATACTAACAACCTAACATGCATCCTAAATGACATGTAAAAATGCAAACATAGATGCAAAGACTACCTCCCCACACTTGAACAAAACATTGTCCTCAATGTACAAAAGAGAACATCCAAAACTAATAAACAACACCATAAAAAAAACAAAAGACAAAAAGAAAAAAGAATAATAGAAGAGATTAAGGGTATGATGGGCTTATGGTGGTGGTGTTAATGGTAGTGGCACATTTTTCCTCTCATCCTTTGGTCCTCCAACAAGATATGATGCATAATAAGTCTTCAAGTAACATGAAAATGTATCATTGGGGACCTAAACAACAAGTGAATGAAGTGTGAAACTAGTTAAACCAAACTAGATATTATCAAATCAAAAAAACACCATACTAACACAAAGACAAACAAATAAAAGACAAACATGCTAAGTTAAGGTCATTCGCTTGACCATTCCATATAAAGTCATTAAAAAGTGAGTGAAAAGGAAGAAAGTACTTCCTTTTCATATGATAATGGCCCTCTAAAATAAAGCTTGCATTTATGCCTATTAACCTTAAAAGTTTTACCTTTTTCATTTTCTAACTCTACGCTCCATAAGGAAACACTTGACTAAACTTGAATGGGACACTCCATCTTGACTTGAGCTTTCCGGGAAATAAACAAAGTCATGAATTGAATAAAAGCACTAGATCCCTACTCTTGAATTCCTTCTACTTAATATGTCCATCAAGCCACGTATTAGCCCTTTCTTTGTACAACTTAGCATTTTCATATGCATTATATCTTAATTCTTCCAATACATCAAGTTGTAACAATCTCTTTTCTCCTGCTAGCTTCCAATCCATGTTCAATTTTCTAATTGCCCAATAGGCATTATGCTTCAACTCCATTGATAAATGGCAATCCTCGCCATACAAAAGTCGATATGGTGTTGTGCCTATGGGAGTTTTGAAAGCCATCCTGTAAGTCCACAATGCATCATCCAGCTTCAAATTCCAATCTTTCCTTGAAGTGCTCACTACCTTCTCCAAAAAAGTTTTCAACTCTCTATTAACCACATCCACTTAGACACTCATTTGTAGATGCTAGGGGTTGCCATTCTATGATGAATGTTATATCTTCTCAAAAAAGCCTCAAAGGGTTTGTTGCAAAGTGGCTCCCTCCATCACTTATGATAACTCTAAGTACCCCAAATCGAGTAAAGATCTTCTTGAAGAGTTATTGCACCACCTTGCCATCATTTGTTGGAGGATTTATTGCTTTAACTGACCTAGCCACATAATCAACTCCAAATAATATATAAGAGTTACCTAGGGAAGATGGGAATGGTCCTTTGAAATCTAAGCCCCACACATCAAACATCTTCACTTCTATGATGTTTGAAAATGGCATCTCATCCCTCTTCGAAATATTGCCCACTTTTTGGCACCCATCACAACGTAATACAAAATCTCAAGCATCCTTGAACAAGTTCAACCACTAGAATCCACACTACAAAATGTGAGTAGCCATCTTGTTTGCTCCATACTATCTGGCATAAACTAAACTATAATACTGGGTCAAAAATTTAGGCATTTCATCTTCAGGGACACATCTGCAAATCAAACTATCAGCACATATTTTATATAACAAGGTTCATCCCAAATATAATGAGAACACTAAAATAAGGACTGCTTCCTTTGTTGATGTGAGAGATTAGGAGGAAGAATACCACCTGAGAGATAATTAGCAATATTTACAAACCAAGGAAGAAATAGATTTTCTACCATCATTAAGGCCTTGTTAGGAAAACACTCTTCAATTTCCTCTTCTTCTTCACTATATTCCCCTTTAAGCCTTGATAAGTGGTCTACCACAACATCTTTTGCTCCTTTCTTATTATTAGTTTCAATGTTGAGTTCTTAGAGCAAAAGCACCCATCAAATAAGCCTATTCTTTACATCCTTCTTTACAAAGCTTCTTAGTCAAAAAGGTAAGAACAAAATATTTCACATGCAAATACCATTGCAAGCAACTCCTTCTCAGTGGTGGTGTAGTTCAGTCGTGCTACTATCAGGTTCTTGCTAGCATAGTAAATTGCATGTAACTTCTTCTCCTTCTTTTGTCTAAGTGCACAGCTAATATCATGGTCACCTGCATCACACATATCTTGAAAGGAAGTAACCAATCTAGTGTCGTCAAAATTGGTGTTGTTGTAAGTGTCATCTTTAACCTGTTAAAAGCATCTAAACAATCATAATCAAACACAAAAGTTACATCTTTAATGAACAAGTTAGTTAATGGTTTAGTGATAAGAAAAAAAATCCTTAATGAACCATCTACAAAACCTTGCATGGCCAAGGAATGCTGAGGTAGAAGCTTTTCAATAACTTCAGTCTTAGCTCAATCTACCTCAGTCCCCCGGCATGAGATCTTATGACCTAAAACTATTACCTCTTGGACCATGAAATCACACTTCTCCCAATTCAAGGCTAAATGAGACTCATAGCATCTTTGTAATACTCTATCCAAATTAGACAAACAATGATCAAAAGTGTCGCCAAAAATAGAGAAGTAATCCATAAATACCTCCATGAAGTCCTCATTCATATCTCCAAAGATAAACATCATGTACCTTTGGAATGTGGTCGGTGTATTGCATAGACGAAAAGACATCCTCATGTAAAGAAAGTTCCCATAGGGACAAGTGAAGCTGGTTTTTTCTTGGTCTTATAGGTGAAAACTTGATTGCATCTTGAATATCCACCAAGAAATCAATAAAAACCATGGATAGCCACCCTCTCAATCATTTGGTCCACAAAAGGTAATGGAAAATGGTCTTTCATGGTGGCGAAATTAAGCTTCCTATAGTCAATGCACACTCTTCAACTTGCAATGCTCCTAGTGGAAATCTGTTTACCTTTTTCGTTCTCCATCACTGTCATACCTCCCCTCTTAGGCATAAATTGCCCAGACTCACCCATTCGCTATCGAAAATTGGGTATATAATATCTGTATCTAAAAGCTTCACCATTTCCTTCTTCACTACCTCTTGCATTTTTGGATTCAACCTTCTTTGCCTCTCCCTCACTATCTTGCATCCTTCTTGAAGGTTAGTCCTATGCATCACCACATTGGGGCTAATCCCCCTAATATCATAAATTTGCCGCCCCATGGCTCTCATCCTTTTCTTAACGATCTTTACCACTTTCTCTTCTTGATAAACATCCAATTAGTTGGAAATAATGATGGGTAATGTGTGATCTTTGCCTAAAAATGTGTATCTTAGGTGAGAAGGCAAGGGTTTTAGTTCTACAATGGTAGGCTTTACAATGGAGGGTGGTGTGGGTTTATCCTCTCTCTCTAACTTCTTTTGCTTACTTTCCTCACACAATTCCTCTTCACTAACAATCTCATCCCTATGCACTTCATGAACTCTTTTAACTTCCTTTTCACTTTCCTTTCCAACCTCCTTCACACAATCATCCACAAAATCAATCTCTATACAAGCATTTCCATCTACCAGTTTCTTCAAAGATTTAGTCGTATTGAATTTAAGTTGCTCCTCAGCAATTCTCAAAATCAATTTTCCTTCATGCACATCAACTAATGCCCTACCAATATTCATAAAAGGCCTACCCAAATCAATGGACAATTCCTATCTTCTTCAAAATCCAACACAATTAAATCAACAGGAATTATAAATTTATCCGCTTTTACCAAAAAATCTTCTACTACCCTAAATGGTGTTTTGATGGACTAATCCACAAGTTGGATAAGCATGAATGTTGGATTGATGTCGCCTAGTGTTGGACCCCGTTTCCGGAGCCCAACATTGGACGTGAGATCGTGAAGCTTGAGCGGGGAGGGAGGCCTAGTATTTGAACATTTGAAAGAAACTCCCTTGAAAGAAAGGCGGGCTTCGCCGCGGCGTTAAGTATCTTTGCCGCGGCGAACTTATGGGGGTCGATTTCACTGCTGTGAAAAGCATAATCTTTATCGTGGCCAAGTCGCAAAAACCTCTGAAGCAAAAATCCAAAACCCAAAGCTACCTATCTTACTAAAATGAAAACTTAAAATCTATTGATCACATTCATCATTTCAACCCAAAAACAAAATGGATAAGAATCAATCCATAACCAATTTCTCAAAATCTTAATCTCATTTCCAAAATTGAATACTTTGCGAAAATATGCAAAATCATAGACAAAACCAAACATATATTTCATTAATGACAAAAGTAAGAGTTTTACAACGCTTTAGAGGGCATTTCGAACCCCCTTACATCATAATCCAAAATACAAATTTTATAAAAACTAAAGTCGCTCAAAATGCGACTAAAGCATTGTTTTACATAATCTAACTTCAAAAACAAAACAAAACAAAGTATGTAGACTGGAGTGATGCCCTGAATCTTGACTCGATCACTCGATAACTTGTTCATCACCTAAAGATGGAAAGGAATTGGGAGGGGGTGAGCTTAAAGCTCGTGGGTAATAGTCTTATAATCGAAAAACAAGAAAAAAGCATTTTAAAAAACTCATTGCCATTATACATTTTAGAAATCATAATAATTTTTCATGAAAAATCACCAAACACTTATTTCTTAAATTTCTCACTTTATCAAACAGTTCATGAGAAATTATAAATCGTGTATGCATCAAACTTCCTAACATTTCAAAAGCACATAAGCACATCAGAATGGTTTGGGTAAATCCATGAACATGAAGAACTACACATTTCCATTTAATGGTCCCGTGTAGTCATAAAACTTGACGTACTATAGCAATTCCACATGGTGCTCTTACGTAGATGTAAACATAAGGGAGTCTATGAAGGAGCTCTGTGCCACTTGCGGGCTGGCAGGAGAAGCCTTTTCTTCGTCAACGTGCATATGACATTCTTGAATGGATTACACCAAACCCACATAACATTTAATTCATGAATCAAAAACAATTTGCCCAAATAGCACCTTGTTGGAAACTTGTTTTTCATGCACATGAGATATTTCAAAAAACAAAACATTTTTGAAAACTTGATTTCATAAACTTACATCTTTTCAAAAGAATCATTTGCAAAATCTTTTCATAAATCATTAATACAATTCATGTAGCAAACATATAACAATTTCACAATCTAACCAAGAGCAAATAAATGCAACATCTATGATGCAATTGAAACCATTAAGCTTCCTTGATTCAAAGAAAAACAATGAATAGCTTATTTACTCTATTATAAAAATGTACCTACCTTGAATGTCTTTACCCTTGCTCCTCTTGCCTCTCTTGTCTCACTTGATTTCCTTAAACAATAACCGAAATTCCATTCAATTTGGTTTAGAAATCGGAAAGTCACACCTCAACAATTTATGCTACTTCTCATGCTAAAACAAAATTCTATATTCAACGTCCACCCCAAAATTGAAATTCTTAGATACTGAATTTAGACTTGATTCCTTCATACCATTTGTATCCTTATGTCTCTAGTTTACACCAAATAAAAAATCAGTCTAGTTGGATAATTACACCAAAAGTTATTCCCAAAATGCCAAAGCATGTTCTGTGTTGGAAAGTTCGCCGCGGCAAAAACCAAGTTTTCCACGGCGAAATTGTCTGAGTTCGCCACGGCAAATCCAAGTTCGCCATGGCAAAGTTGTCCAGAAACCAACTCTTAGAACATACTTTGTGTCACCCCGGCGAAACCCAAAAGTTCGCCACTGCAAAAATGTCCAGAACCCATTCCGAGAACGTGTTTTGGGACATTTTCCATATTCTTACTTCCCACGTTTTACATATAACCCATCTTATCATTAACCCATCTCTTCTACTTCATTTTCAACACAATTTCAACCCAATATCATTCACAAAAATTTCAAAATCTACTTTTGATCATTAACCAAACCCAAACATTCACATAAACCATTCATC
>JAOSBO010033547.1:2500-11349 GCA_027563915.1 Erythroxylum rotundifolium | reverse complement strand
TTCAAAAACATTGTGATTTTTATACTGATGTTTTATTATGATGCCATGTGAGGTGTTAGTAGTGATTGATCATAGTTTACCCTTATCGTAGGATATGTATCGGAATGACCTGCGGGCGTCCCGGTGTGTACCCTGCGGTAAGAGGGTGCTACATTTATTATTTATAAACTTGGTAATTACCACAAGCGCATGGGTCATTTGTATAGTACCTAAGGTATCGATCCCCCGAGGAAGGGAAAATAGTCCTAAAATCTAAGGTCTCCCTAAACTACAATAATTCTAAACAAATAACTAGTGCAGAAATTAAATCAATCAATAATCAAATCTAAGAAATTAAAATACCAAAGACTAAACAAGATAACAATAGCACAACCTAACCCAAAAACAACCTAGAAATCACCAAAGGAGACAAAGGGGATTTTAATTCGAAATTAATAGAAACCTAACCAATTATGCAATCACTGAATTAACACGTCTAGACGGTCTTAGGGTGAGTTACTCTCTCGCACATTATCATTCTTAACCCTAAGTGATAATCCCTAATTCAAATTATGGAATTGCAATATCTTGAATCGCAATTGACCCACATCCTCAATTAGTTCTAAATTGTCTACTAAATTACCGGGAATCTGTGCTTGATCTCTCTTACACAACTCTACCGGTTTGATCCAATTCTCTACCTATCAATTCACCTAACGCTCATTAGCCAAAATTGTTGATTTTTACCTAGCTCACTCTCTCATTTTATTGCCGAATTATTAAGAACAGAATCGAAATATCAACTCAGTAAAAACACAATCAATTGAATTTCATTAATGTCAAACACAATCAATTGAATTTCATTAAAGTCAAGAATCCAGATCCAAAGGTGAGTATAAGCGTAACTCAACATTCAACACAACTAATCTCAATACCTATTCCAATTACATATATAATAAAACTGAAATAAATGGAAATGCAGTCGGGAACGGAATCTTGGAAGTGGCAACGGGGGCCAACTACCTATTATGGGAAGCACTTTCTGTTTAGCTCATCTCCGTGTCTCTCTTCCTTCGTCTCCTTCCTTGATCTCTTGTTCTCTCTCTAGGTTTTCTATTAGATTAACTGAATCACTCTCTTTTCCAAGAGTCTCTAGGCTCTCCAAAGACTTCTGGTGGCTGTCATGTAATGTTCTATTTATTTTGTGAAAGCCTTAGGGAAAAGGTGGGGTCGAAATGGTCTGAAAAATCACTCAAAATTTGAGTTTTCGTGTCAGCCTGACACAGGGCACAATTATGGCCCTCACTTTCGAGTTCATGGCCGACACTTTAACATTTTTGTCACAATCATGGCCCAACGTGCATGATTGTGGCCTGACTTGATGCTCTCTAACACGATTGTGGCTCAATATGCGTAACCATGGCCTGGCCCTAATTACCCTGCAACACTATTACATATATTAAGGTACCTAAAAAATATAACAATTAAGCTCAAAGATTCAAACTAACCCATAAAAACACTTAAAGACACAAACTAACATAATTAAACCCTGAACGCACACTCAACACTCAAATTCACACTAATTACAAAACAAATTACACCCTAAAATATCATATAAAACACAACTATTAAAGCCTCCCAACTAATCTCTTATATCTTTCCATGTCTACTAATATATATGTTCCCGATTGAAGTTTTTGGTTGCTTTCGATAAGACATTCAGCTAATTTACAACCTATCATACCGGTTTCTTTCAACAAGTCTAGGACATATTTTCTCTGGGAGATAAAGATTCCTTTTCCTGATCTAATGACTTTAACTCCCAAGAAGTATTGCAACTTCCCATGATCTTTAATTTCAAATTCATGAGTAAGGAGTTTCTTTAGCCTAACCATCTCTTCTGTATCACTTCCTGTTACTCCAGTGTCATCATCATAGACAACGAGAAGCGTGTCTTACTTTGGGAATGCTTGATAAATAGGATATGATTCACATTACTCTGGTAATAACCAAAGGAAATCATGGTTCGACTGAACTATTCAAACCACACTTTGGGAGATTACTTTAGCCCATATAAGGCTTTTTTTAGCCTATAAACCTTCCTTTCGTCTTCTCATCTTCAAACCCGAGAGGAATCTCCATATACACCTTCTCATCCAGATCCCCATGATGGAAAACATTTCTAGCATCAAACTATTGTAAGTCCCAATCTAAGTTAGCTACACAAGAGAGTAGAATTCTAATTGTATTCATCTTAGCAAAAGGAGCAAAGGTTTCCCGATAGTCCACTCCATATATTTGAGTAAAGCCTATAGCCACCAATCTCGCCTTGTATCTCTCAATAAGTCCATTTGACTTATGTTTCACTATGAATTCCCATTTTATAGCCAACTGTCTTTTTTCCTTTTGGAGCTATGACTAATCCCTAGGTTTCACTTTTTGTCAGGTCCTTCATTTCCTCAATTATAGCTTCTTTCCATTACACATTTTCCATTGCTTCTTTCTAGTCCTGGGGAATGGACACAAAGGAAACATAGAAAACAAAGGCTTTACAGGGAGGAGATAGTGAGTCATAGGAAACAAAGTTAGAAATTGGGTTCTTAATGCAAGTTCTAACACCTTTTCAAAGAGCAATGGGCTTATCTAAACCATCAGATTAATCATATTCTAACTCATCAATGTTTTCGGTGGAAGGGCATGGCATAAACTACCTAATGGCTTTTCTTCTTTTCTCCTCTTAAGTACATTTGCAAATATAGTCTTTTTAAGCACCTAATTCGATGCTCCTGAATCACAATAACCCCCCCCCAATTGTTCTCTCTCCCTGGATTACATCATCAAGTAACACATCTTCACTCTTATTCTCCCTCTAAAGAGGAGTTTGATGTATGGTAAAATAGGGCTCACACATAAGGATGACAATGGGTAGGGTTCAGTGTGGGTATTACTCTAACCATATCTATATCCATTTTTTTATGACTCAATTCATTATCCATTTAAAATCCATTAGTTTTTACGATTTACTACTCATATCCAAATCCATTGGATTTTTGGGTTTTTGGATATCCATCAGGTTGTTTTCATGGATTATAAGCAGCAAAGAAAACAACCTAAAAAATTGACATAAGATTTAGTATATAAAAGATTGAAGGTGTAAGGGAAAACGTCACCATTTGAAGGAATTAATTAAGATAATCTGCTTTGAGAACTCAAAGGTCACTGATGGAATGACTAAAATGAAAGAACTCCTTTCACCTGAAAAAAGTGGGTGTAAAGTGGGGATTCTAAAGTTGTTTCTTCTCAGAAAATAATAATATTTTACTATATTTAACCATAAATATTCAAGAAAAAATAGAATAAATAGAGTTAATAAAAAAGGGGTCCGATATAAGTATCCATCGGTTCTGATTATCATTAAACCTATATCCAAATCCATATCCACATCCATTTTTAATCATTCATTTAAAATCTATTTTTTTAGCCTCCATGTCTATTTTTTAGGTCGAGCGGTGTAGATATCAATCGGGTTAACAACCTATTACAATCCCCACTTACACTCCAAAAAAGTGACATCTATACTTACAAAGTATTTCTTAGGTGGGGATAACACTTATGTCCTTTTTATGTGAGAGAGTATCCAATGAAAACACATGTCAAAGCTTTAGGCTCCAACTTGCCTACATTCCGAGCTTGAACAAAGCAAATACATCCAAATATTCTTGAAGTATAGTAAAAAATTTTATCTTACAAAATTTTTATAAGGTTTTTAAAGTCCAGAATTTGAAGTGGCATTCTATGATAAGATAGACAACTAAAAGGATATGATCACCACAACATCCCTATGGAAGATTATCGGTGAACATGAGTGATTGAGCGAGCTACCTTTAGAATATGTATGTTCTTTCCTTCTATAACTTCGTTATGTTCACTAGTATAGGCATATCTAGTTTGATGTATTATTCCATAGGAATTTAGATAAGCATGAAAATTTCCATCCATACACTACAAGAAAAATGTTGTTTTGCGACGGAAATTACCGACGGACAACACAAATATTCCGTCGGTAAATAAGTTTAGTGGCAGACTTTACCGATGGCCAAAGGCATCATAGAAATGGCTGTAACTAAATATTACCAATAGATTAACATTAGCCCATCGGTAAATTTACCGACAGACAATTAACTGACCGTCGGTATCTTTACTAACAATTTATTCTGACCCTGGGAAAATTTATCGATAGTTTTATGTTTTCCATCGGTAAGTATTTGAAACATTTTCGAAGGCTCCCTTCCATCGATGATATTACTGACAATAGTCAAACATTATGTCTGTAAATTTAGCAACAAATCTAGTTATTTTGTTTGTGATTACTGACGTCGGTAGATCAATTTTCAAAATTTTTTTAAAAATATACATCAATATTTTTATTTGATGATATGATGGTTGATGCATAATTTAAACAGTTAATTTGTTTAGACAAAAATTTGATTGATGATATAAAGTTAAAAATATCTTAATTGATAATAAAAACATTATATTGTACATAATAAGTATTTGTGATTCAAATTAAATGACCAAAAGTACACTATTAATTTGGAGACGGAGGATGCTATGATTGGTGCGATGAGGTGCTATCGCTACCCTTCAACTCATCCATCTAAATACGGAGCTGAGCTATGTACTCCATCGACCACTGCAGCTGATAAATGTTCTGTTGCAAGTGAGTTGCCAATGTCTACACTGTACTCCAAAGCTCTTGCACCTCATTGGTTGTGGACTGCCTACTTGATGTTGTTGTACTGAACGAGGAGTATTGTGAATAACATGTGTTAGCCAATGAACCTAAGCCGAATATCTTCTCACGACAATTCCCACCACCCACTGCATGAAGATAAGTTTCAGTCTCATCAACATCTTCAGGCTGCAGAGACTGTCGGTGAATGCTTTCTTGTATTTGATCCTATTAGACGGCAATATTTATGTTAGTAAGTGATAATTATTAAGCGTTAATATTAAACCATAAATTTCTCATACATTTAATTATCGACAATAGATGTTGACGAATGTTACACCGTTATGTTTTTTAGTGTGAGTGTGCAAAATGAGCTGACGGGGTATAGGTCTAATGTCAATAGACTTTTCCTGTATAAAAAAAATTGTTATAAGTGTACTAGAATTTATAAAAATTTCGATAGAGTTTCTTCTATTTTTATGATATCTACCCCCTATTAAACAAAGAAAATAACTCAAGAACACAGATATATATGGCACTAGACATTTATAACATTATCATTCTCAACAGGAAGCACATATTTTTATTTCAAAATCCATACATCAAATTCAATTGAAATACGGCAAAGAAAAGAAATGACAATATAAATATAAAGTATAGATACTTACAAGTCTCTCTACATGCTTGTGGTGGGTAATATATCATCCTGTATGTACGGGAAGACTCTCTCCTTCCAATCCTCCATGTCTGTTGGTTGAATTACGATCTGAAATGGACATTGCCTTAGGCAATGTCCAATACTGTTACCAATGACTCCATATTTCTTTAGAAATGTAAGGTGGTCGTACACCGACCCTGTGTATCACAACAATAAAGTCGCGATAACGTGTACACGCTCGTCTCTCACACACTCTATAGACGATCGCGTCAATTGAGAATCCCAAAAAAAATCTTTCTAAAACAAAAGGAAAAACATTCGATAAATATTTATCATGTAATAATATTTATCTAATTAATGTATAAAACTGTTAATTAAAAAAGAAAATAATAATTTTTTTTGTACCTCAAACTCATGATAGTAACATTTCTTTTTTGCCTGAGAGATATTCTTCTAGACATAACTCTCAGGATCAATCTTCTCATTAAATTTCGATGTCATGTTTCTTGAGCACAGTGCAAATGGACAAAACCAAATATAAAAACCAATAAATTTATTCCATTTTTAAAATTTAAACCTATAACTTAATTATAAACATATAATGTTTCCTGTATTTTCACTTACATATTATTGACAATTGTGATGTATTTTCTTCTATCAGGTTCCTCAGGTCCAGGCTAGCGGCCATCTCTATCATCCACATTGTTTACCCCTGATATCTTTGTTGGTATAGGGGTAGTGAATGATGGAGTAATGGTGGATGGTGTAGCAACAGGTACAGAAGGTGAGGTCTCTTCTACAAGTGTAGTAAGTGGAGGGGGAGGAGGTGATTCACCTCTAGTTGCTGCACTATGAGATCCTTCACTTGTACAGTAAGTACCTCCAATTCATGATCTGAATCTTGGTCGCAACATATCATGTCTTCTCTTTAGTAGCATATTTCAACTTGAAATTAATATTTGATTGAATTTTATAGAAATATTACAATTTGATTTCAATATTTATACAATATATTGAAAAGGAAATAATTGATTTCTTGAATATAATATTCAATTACAAACACAAATTAATCACTATAATTACTTAATTGTAAATTAAAATCATCTTTTTGTTCTAAAGAATATGAATCAAACTCAGGCTCTTCTTCAAATCTATGGCCCTCCTCATCTTCTCTAGATAAAATTTCAACATATTTATTACATGGATCGTTCAAAAGTTCATTATCCTCGTATACAACAAATGCATTTATTTCATAAGCATCTTCCTCAAACGCTTCACTTTCAATTCTCTGTTCTCCTTTTCTATGAGATTCAAAAGTACCTCTAGGTTTAACTTTGCAAACAACCAACCAATCTAACTTATCTTGTCGTAAGATGGCAAAAGGGACATAATGCACCCGGATCGCTTGCATTGCCAACATGAAAGGTTCAAAATGTCGAAATCTTCTTCGCTTGTTGATTTCAACTAGATTGTATTGGCTATGTACTTTGGCACCAACATTTGGAGTTGGATTAAACCAGCCACACTTAAATATCACACTTCGCTTTATTGGTAATGCAGGGTACTCAATTTCAAGCATCTCAATAATTTTGACATAGTAATTCATCAATTTTCCCTGTATGCAAACTCCACTATTTATTATTGCTATGCTATCACCATGACCATGATATTCTGCATGATATTTGTATCCATTAACAAAATACACCGGATATCATTTAACAGTTCGCAAAGGTCCCTTTGTGAGATCACATATGAACTTGTTCTCCATTGGATTTTCTAAGACCTACATAAAAGAAAATATCATATTAAACACTATAATGTCATTTGAACACTTAAATCTTATAATTCAATAATTTCAATATTTGTAAGTGAAAACTTATATATTGCTTGAACCATCAAGGAAAGTGTCTTCGAACTTTTTTATTGATATCATCTTGTGATTTGTCAAGCATGAGCTCACATAACAATTCCTCGTATAATCTAAAAACATTATTATGTATTTCAATTACGAATAACACTAAATTTCAAAACTGAAATAATCACGAAAGGTTGAACCTCTTCACAGTTCAATAAAATGTAACCATGCACAGCCTTAATTTCCTCCTATGTTAACGTTCTTCTTGTTGAACTTCAATATGTTCGTTCAGGATATGTGAAAATGAATAGCTTACCATCAGCATCACTAGTTCCTCCCCTATCGTCATTATAAGGAACTTTCCTTTCTCTTGTGTGAACATGTGATTCAAAATAATACGAACAAAATATACTAGCTTCCTCCACTAAATAAGCATTACATATCGAACCTTCAACTCTAGCCTTATTCTTCACATTTTTCTTCAAGTGATGCAAATACCTATATGAGTGAATAGGGTTATACGAATTTAGTTATGAAAACACAATGATATGACTTCAATTACAATCATTTTTGATGAATTACGTACCTCTCAAATGGATACATTCAATGATATTGAACTGGACAAGCTAGTTTAGCCTCGTGTGCTAAATAGACAGGTAGATACTCCATCCAGTCAAAGAAGCTTGGAGGAAATATTCCTTCTAACTTGCACAAAATTATTGGAATTTCCCTTTCTAGTTTTTCCATTTTAGCCAACTTAATTTCAGATGATGTTAAGCTTTTGAAAAACAAACTTAATTTTGTTACTACTTCCCAAATCTTATTCAGTAGCAACTCCCAAAATGCAATTGGAATTAGCCTTTGCATAAACACGTGATAATCATGACTTTTCATTCCAAATAATTTGTACTTTCTCATGTCCACACACCTTACTAAGTTTGAAACATAACCATCGGGAAACTTTAGATTTTTCAACCATTCACACAATATTTCTTTCTACTTTTTGTTAAAAGTGTAACATGCTTTTGGATATTTACCAGTGCAAAGATCATTATGTAACTCATTCCTTATATAAAAAAGTTTCAAATCAGCTCGTGATTTTGCATTGTCATTTGTCCTCCCTTTACTATTCATTATGGTATTAAACAACTTGTCAAAAATATTCTTTCAATATACATCACATCTAGATTTTGATGTATCAAATTAATTTTCCAATATGGAAAATCCCAAAAGATGCTTCATTTTCTCCAGCCAAAGTTTCTACTAATTCTTGTATTAATTTCTTCAGCTTCAAATTCTGTAACTTTTAGCAAGCCTAATTTCTCAATCTCCTGTAATATCTCTTTACCAGCTTTGTCAGGGGGAGGAGGTGTTTTTACCATCCTATTCTTAATGAATTTTTGTTTATTGCGCCTAAATGGATGATCTGGAGGAAGAAATTTTCTGTGGTTGTCAAATCAACATATTTTGCCCTGGTTTGGAAAATAAAATACATCAGAATCATTGTCACAATAAGGACAGGCCAATTTTCCTATTATGCTCCATCCAGACAACATGACATATGTCAGAAAATCACTAATTGTCCATGTCAAAGTTGTTCTTAACACAAAATTTTGTTTCAGAGA